>WTSP01009702.1:12931-80046 GCA_025331215.1 Actenoides lindsayi | reverse complement strand
TCTTTTCTTTCTTTCTTTCTTTTTTCCCTTTGTGAAATGCTGTTAATTTGCTCTGCAGGCTGGTTTGGTGCCTTTTTAGGACAACACAGCAACTACCGTTTCCTTCCTTCTATTACCTAATCCAAACTCCCTTGATTTAGCTCGACTCTATTCATTTCAGTATGTAACATCTCAGAACAGTTCACTACACAGGAGAAGGTAAAGAACATAAACATATACTCTATCTGTGTGCAGCCCCTTTTGGTTTACTTCATGTATTTTTTTAAGGACTAAGCCATGAAATTATTTGGCTTAATTGAGACTTGATGGGCTTACTGCTATAAACTGCTGACAGACAGAAATGCATCTTACAGACGTTGTACGTTTCTGGCAGACAAATCTCAATGAAGTTAATCTACACTGAGATAGCTTTGTCTTACTTGTCCTTAAAAATGCATTGTCTGGCTTGTGTGCTAGGAAAAACAAGTGTATTAATAAATACCAAACAACGGAGTGCTTACAGCTCCAAAGGGAATTACAGTAGCAGCGTGTAACTAAATTGTTCTGACATTAGGAGATAGACTTGAGCATTACAATTAATGTTTTCTCCGATTCCATTTTCTGTTTATTCCCTTCTTTTAATTACCTCAGCCTCCTCCCCAAACCAAAAAGTCACTCTATCAGGTCTATATAGGAAAAAATGGTAAGAAGTTGAAACATTGTGCTGAGCTAGAAAAGGCCACTGAACCAAATCACAAAAAAATGTTGTCTCTTTGTTGTGTGATTCCCTAGCATCCTACAGAGGCAGATGTACCTGGACTTTGTTTACAGTGCAGTAGGAAGCATTACTTATTTATTTGCTCTCAGGATGATTTCTGAGAAGGAATTTTGATATAAAAAGTCTTACTTAAAATTTCATTTGTGTTTGGGGAATAATTAATGCTATCAGTTTAGAAAATGCTGGTTACTCCCTCCATTGCAGCAGACGTAAGCTCTGGACTGTGGGTAAGCAGCAAGAATGGATTACATTGATTCTTCCAACTTGTTCTCAGTAAGAGGTAAAGATAATTCTAGTAGCAGTGATGACAAAGTGGTGGAGGAGAAAGACACTAATCCCTGGTTTTGCTTAGGTCAGAAAGTGAGTGACTCTATGGGAGAGACATGAACACAATGTCTTGCTCGTCTGCTTAGTGTCCTCATCTTGAATTGGGGTTGCCTGGTGAAGGAAGAGGCCTCACAATCCAGGGAATGGGCAGAGTGTGAGCAGGAAGATGAGGAGGGAAATTAGAGCACAAAAATTAAATTCTTCAGGTGTCAAGGGGCATACTACAGCCCTGAGACTTGCATCATTCATTTTTTCTTCTCTTAGGCCTCCTTATTTTGATAAGAGGGTAAAAGTTGTTATATTTTGGCATGTGAGTCAGCACCAGATTCTCTGAGATAGTAGACTCCAAGTCTAAGAAACAGAAAGCTCTGCTCTTTTATTTTCTCTTTTTAAAGGATGGATTATTGCTAGATTTAAATAAGTTCTTAGAGGGCAAACTCCTACTGAAATTATAGGAAAGAGAAAATGGGCAATTTCTTAGTAGGTATTTGCCCTCAAAATCTGTTGATGAGACAAAACAAACTACTGATCGTCCCGAGCATGTTAAAGTTCAGGATTGACCTTGTGGAATGGGAAGGAATTCCTGGAGAATCACAACTTTCTGTGGTAGCCAATATAGCAATTCAAAAAGAGTTCCTTCTTGCATATATATCATAGATATAGTATCTTAATGCTATTGACAGTAGGGTAGTCTTGGGTAAGCTGTTTAAAACTGCTGGAGCTATAACTCATTTGCAGAACCACCGATGAGTGAATGCTCCTATGTTCATAGCACAAGCTACATCAGAACATAACGATTCTACTCACTGTTGCATTTCATTTAAGATTTGTAAGTGTAACTGGAAAAAAGCATGACAGAAAATCACTATTTTAGAAACAGTAATTTATTCACTTTTTGCAAGTTACTATGGCATTTTCACGTTGTTTAAAGACAAGAGTCCTTTTTTCCCCTCCCAAGGCATACTGAGGTTTTCTCTTATTTTCAAATAAAATGATCTTACAGAAACAGGTAAAATGTAAAGATCCATTATCCTTATATGGTTACTCAGTGTATGGCTCACAGCAAAGGCCTTTGGATTATGGACGGCAATTTTTTTTGAGAAGAAGGAAAAAATCTGTCATTGTAATTCTCAATAAAAAAGTCTGTAATTATTAAGACCATTATGGACATAACTAAATAAAGATTTCAGTAAAGCTGAATTGAAATACACTCATTGTTTTGAAACGTTAAAAATTAAATGCACATAATTTAATCAAAATTGGACAGAAAAGGTCCAGTTTTGCAGGAGGACTGGTTTCCTGCTGAGGATTCCATCATAGTATTTAGACCAGCTTTACTTTTAATCTTGGAGAGATTGGGGAAAGTTTAGTTTACTGGGGAAGTATTGCTTTGAAGGAGGTGATGTTTGGGAAGAATGCAGAATGAAGAGGTGGTTCAGATTGCTGACATGAGAAAAAGAAGATACTCAGAAAGGGGTCTGTAGTAAACAGACAGGAACCTCATTCTCGAAGTGTGGCAGTCAAGCCCCATTTGCCCATTTAAGTGTCTTGCTCTCTAAATTATTTTTCTTACTCTCTCAGGTTTTCTGTTTCAAATTCCTCTTTTCTAAAAGCCTGACAGTGGTACTCCTCTCTTCACGGTCTCACCTCCTTTTCACTTACAGTACTTACGTTTAATGGCACTTGCCTTTTGTTTAATTCTCTGTCCTTAGCCATAGTTTTATCTCATTAAGTATTCATATAAATGTTAGTGCTTTTTTATTCTTGGAACGACCTATTTCTTCCTCTATGATGTTTTGTCATTCAGATCTGTTATGAAAATGCATTACTTTATCTCTTTTCAGAGTTAGCTGAATATCCTATATGCTTTCATATTGATACCTTTTCTGCAAGAGTCTGGTGAATTCCTTGGGCCTGTGACACATTTGTGTCTGCAAGGCATTCTGCAAAAGTATCACATACTCATGGCTTTTTAAGAACACAGTAGGAAGAATGCAAGGGCAAGAGATTGACGGGGGGCAACCATGTTTAGAACAACGATTTGTTCCGAGGAGATGCTGGGCACTACTGAGAACGGCACCCATCAGATGAGTAACCTTAGGGAAAAGGAGGTCATGAGTAAGGAACTGAGATGAGTCTTTTCTTTTGTCAGAAGATGAATTCCTGTTCTCTCTTTATGGAGTGTTATCATTACACCAAAATAAACCATAGGGATTTTTATATAATTATAAATTTTATACAGCTTATTCTGTAGACTTAATATGTGTAAGTCATGCACTCAGGCTTGATCTCCTGAACAATGTAACTAGTGGTTGCTTCAGATCATTGAAATGAACTGGTTTACAATATTTGGGAAAAAAAAAAAAAAAAGAAAAAAGCTTTGCCCACTAGAGGGTGCTGTAGTTCTTGGAATACCTGGAATAGAGCTACTTAGTTCACTAAACTCAGGGCAAATAAATCCTCGGCACAATCCTGTGGCTAAGAAATTAAGGGTCAGGGAGCTTGGCTGATTTATAGCAGCTGAACATCTGCTTTGGAACACACAAAGTGAAGGATTTCAAATTTATGATTTCCCACAACAACCATGACTTGTCCCTGTTTTACATACTGTTGGCATTTTTACTGTCAACTTTTATTCTTGAACATATGAATAGATCTATTATTTTTTTCTTTGCGTTTATATTTCTCAACTTACAAAATTATGCCGACATTTTTGTTTGCTTCCCATTTTCTTACTTTCTTTATAACAAAAGAATAAAGACTACTAAAATCTAATGCCTTTTCTCCTGTCATTCTAAGTAGCAGTTGATAGGCATCAAAGCTTCAAGAGATGATTGTGATGTAGAACTGTCTAGATGAATTAGGAACATATCAGCAGTGTCACATTCCTCTCTTAGTTAAAAAACTGTGCAGATGAACAGGAGCAGTTCCTCAGTACTGCATTCCTCTGTTAGTTAAAATAATCTATTCCTGAGATAAAATGCTGTGAATGAGTCACGATCCTTATGGACCATAATTGCAAGTACTAGAAAGGGTTTTCTTTGAAATTCTGCCATTAGATGGAAAGAATTAAGTTTCCCTGTTTTATACAAATACAGTTTTCTTTGTGTTTTGTGAAACTATCAATTCCAGAAAGGTCTGAGCCTATTAAGAGGTGGGGGTTTTTTCTCTTTTTAATTCCCTTCTGCCCCCTTCAAATATACTAAATAGTTCTAGGTATTACATGCTCTTAGAAAAATAGTATGAACACCTGAAAAGTAAGGCTGAGAAAACCCCTGCTCATTCAGCACGACTGTGGGACCGCTGCTAACGCTGCTGTTAAAAACTAGCAGATAAATCTAGAGTGTTATGGCAACTCTCATCTGAAGATGACTGTCTGTGGAAAACAGGGAAGACAGTCTGATATTCAAGCATCTTGTTGAGTTACTAGAAATGGCTGCAGTTGAAATGCTTGTTATTAAATTGTATGAAACTGGTGGTGTCAGAGCCTGTTCTGCAGTTTGACATATGGTACATCCTTGCATAGTGTTATACAAAACAGCGGGACTTGAAGCGCGTATGGATGCGTTTCAAAGTCCATTAGTCTCTGCTATCACCCCACCAATTTTCTTGTTTTAAATTCATGCTCAGCAGTTAGCATTAGTATACTTTCAGTAGCATCACCTATGTAGAGAGAAACACTGGGGCAGCTTTCTACTTTCTCTGGTAGCTTCATTCTGGAGCAGTGCAACTGAAAGCAAAACTCAAGAGCTTATCAGGAGCTGTGAATGTCAGTTTGTGCTACGATGAATCCCGTGACGACAGGGAATGTTTCTGGCTTGGCACCTTTCTCACGTGACATTGGAAACCAGCTTAACGGGGCAAAAGTTTCATCAAAAAAAAATGTTCATTTTGGACAATTAGTGATAAGATGTATACTCTAAATCTTGCACCTCTGAGCCTCCAGTGTTGTTGCATTTGCAGGAGAAGTTGCTACACTGACAGAGCAGACAAAAATCCTGACTCCTGTTTTTTGACTTTCAGAGAGCACGTGTCTGCAATGAGCAGAACCCCTGGGGACAGAGAAGTTTCCTCGCAAAATTTCGGAATAAAAGGCAAGGCCAGGAGGTGACTGGTTACAGCTTCCCAGATTTCTGATGGGGTTTTTATTTATTTTTTTTCCCCCTAATTTGCACCACTTGGAAACAGTTGAGCATCTGGACAAGAGGCTGTGGCCAGACGTTAGAACATGGGAAATCGCAACCCAGTGCAAGGTGAAAAATTTTTGCCCTGAAAGTTGTCAAATTCTGGAACGGGTTACCTGGGTAGGCTTTGGAATCTCCATCCATGCAGAGACTTCACACTTGACTGGGCACTGCCTTCAGTAGCTGGACCTATATCGATTAGTGGGTTGGTGTCCTCCAGTGATTCCTTCCAACCTAAATGATTCTAAGGTATTCATTACGTGGTAGTCATTGAATGCATATGGGCTAATGCCAGTAAGAACAATCTGTCTCTTTTTGTTCATATTTTTAAAGTAGAAAGGAGAGGTCAACAGTTTTGTTTTGGTAGGGGACAATGCAAAGATGAAGCAACTAAATTGGAAGAAGAAGAAATGAGTTACAAATTGAGTCTTAGACATGCGTGATCAGTATTATAGTCCACCTTGTCTCTGTCTTCTTGATATTTAATCTCTTGCCTTCTCTCTCATAAGGTGTTCCTAGAACTTCACTTTTTTTTCAGATAATCATGACCTGTAATTGCACACACTGGTCTATCTGAAACCTAGACTTTTGCTCCTCCCAGTCTAACTGGAGGTCTTTTCTGTAACTTCTGATTCCGAGGCTAATTTTATTGATTGTGATTATGATTATGGGCCTGTGTATTCATGCTGCTGAGAGAAGTTTACTGGTATTTTTTGAAGGCTCATCCTCAGTGGAGAGGTGAAGTCATTTTGCTGAAGCTGAAGTGTTTTGAGTCAGCAACTGTGTGCAGAGATGGTGTAAGCTCTATATTGAGTGCTTTGATTAATAGCTTAGCAGTTTCCCACTTGAAGTCTACTCTTGGTGTCTTCCTACCCCATTGCTAGCTAGACAATTAGCATGCTTTGAGATTTCCCCCTCTAACAGTCCAGTATTTGAAAGCTTGAAAAAGTAAGGTTTGTATGTAGGCAGTGATCAGCTTTGGGGTCATCTTTGTTCCCTCAAGCTAATGCTCCAGGGAGGAAAAGCGCCAAGACAAAACCAGTGTGCAATGTATATTCAAGTCTGAAGTCTGATTTCAGATAGGTTTACTGTCGCACGTTGATAATTTATCTGTTTCTAGCCTTTCTTAGTTTTCTGTTTTGTAATATTTTTTTTTCCATCCAAAGTTATATATTTCTTGTATGAAATAATTTTATTCAGAAATAGATGGTAGC
Source organism: Actenoides lindsayi (assembly GCA_025331215.1). Taxonomy (NCBI): domain Eukaryota; kingdom Metazoa; phylum Chordata; class Aves; order Coraciiformes; family Alcedinidae; genus Actenoides; species Actenoides lindsayi. The sequence continues at coordinate 73,564 of WTSP01009702.1, read as the reverse complement.
TATAGAAACATTATAGCTTCACTATGGGATTAAATACACAGACAGTTGTGGGTGAAGATGTATAAATCATAACAGTGTACTCTATCAACTTCCATTTTTATACCCATAAGATGAGACATTAAGTACAGTTTTTACCTTGTAAAATGAAGAAAGGGAAACAATAAGAATTTATTGCACCAATAAACAAAAGGAAAGAAAGGGAATAGAATTTAAGAAATAACGCGCTAACTCAAAACAATCCAGAGATGAATATTAAATATATACACTATATATCTAAAGCCATTAAGTATAATAAATAACATGGAAGAAACATTATAAATCATAGGGCCTAGTTTAGTTTCCATGCATTGTTGTTTTAGGTAAGATCAACCAGGCTGTATAGGACATAGGAAACTACATACAGGAAACTACAGAGCATGGTTTTAAAATGCCCTCTTTTCAGCTGGGTTTGTGTAGGTAAAGACTATGAAATAATAATGTGCCAAATGTTTCCCATGTTACCAAATGTTACAGCTACCTCGCTGTTTGCCTATAGATCTCATTGTAGCTGAATCTTTTGCTCTTTTTGAGCTTCTTAATAGGCATGGTCTGCAGCATTTGATTTCCCTGCTTGACTCTAAGTTTAGATATATCAAGATTAATATTTTACATCGCTGAACAGAATTAGGATTCAGCACAAAGATTTGTTATTGACTTGTTGGGAATTAGGTCAGGTCTCAAAGCATGATCTCCTGAAGTATGTTTCTGGGGTATTTTTCAAGTAAAATTCAAAATCCATTTCAAAAGTATTTTTGATTGACACCTTACTAAATCTTTTGCCAGCAAGGTTTTCATAAGCATGTAAAATATATTATTCTCTTATATCTAATCGTGCATGGTAAAGAAATAGTGCCAAATTTTAAGTACAGAGAGGCCCAAAGTTGGCTGGTTTTTCAGCAAATGGTTTTGAAGGGCTGCCATTTTTCTGTGCTTAGTTATGACTTGTCAACAAAACTTGTCACAGAACATTTTTCAAGAACTGAAGTGAAAACAGCTTTTACACAGGGAACTTTTGTAATTAGGTCCTATCTAGTCACTTTTTGTAACTGTCACCCAAATGCTAGCAGTATTTCCCTAGATTGAAGACAGTCCCTTTCCTGCTTCAGAATAAACAACATAAAAAGCTTGGTTAGGATGATGTTGGTAATGTTTTGATGTTAGATGCCAAGCACATCATAAAAGTAATCTTCAATACCTGTCCAAATTTCTGTTAGTATGAAACTTGGCATAAATGCCAGTGCCAGACCTTCAACCTTGTGTTAGCTTAAGAATTCGGCAAAGATTTGCCAGACGCTCTTTCAGCAGCTCACCTGGAACACTGAAGGCAATAGAAACTACTTCATCTTTTGAAATATAAATTTCTGTCCCAAAATCTCAGTACAGAATTGACAGTATTGAATGATGTCTTCATCTATGGAAGTTTTGGATAGAAATGCTTCTTCAGAATCATCAACAGTCAACCAATGAGGAAGAGATCTGCTTTATTTCGCATCTAAAGCTAACTGAGCAGCTTTACTGAAATAATTGCCCACCTTTATCTCTAACGAGAGTTGAATAGCTTCTCAAAGCTGTACTGTTAGGGTATGCCTAACAGGAAAAACTTGAAGAGCAGTCACCCAAGACATAATCACCCTGAAGTGATTAATAATTGCCAATACCTGGTTTCAAGCTGGAGAAAGCAGTAAGTTACACAACAGTAGCTTCTTTAGGTATTTCTATCATGTATGTTTCTAATGCAAAAACTGATAGACTGTAAGGTCCTCTGAAAAATGGATTTCTCATTACACCTCATTTTCTGAAGGTCCTTGCTAGGTGTGAGAGAAACAAACAACTGTGAAAGGGAAAAAAAAAATTCTAATTAAAAGGTAGTGCAATTGTTTCATATTGAAGGAGAGAGTAGAATTAAATTGGTTAAAAGAGACTGATTTTCTCAAAGAAGAAAAGAGCTGTAAGACTTAAGGGGCCTCCAAAACTGGGGAAACATGCACAAAATCTGAAAAGCTTGTTAGCATCTTGTTAGGAGAAAAATAGGTTACTAGTGTAAAGGGAAACTAATAGTAAGAAAAGTAATAGTAGTTATGTTGATGTATTCTGTAAATGTTTTTAACTGTATTTGCTCTGGAGATCATGCTTTTTTGCACGCTTCCTCAACCTGTCTTAAGTGTGATTTAAGGTTAACACAGCATTGCTCACCTAAGCCTGTAAAGAACCTGTGAAGCGGGACCTTTTGACATTTTAACAAGTGCCCTAGATGCCCAGCACGTTCTGGGCATTGTCTGAAGTCTGCAGGTTTGTACCCTTTTTTTCCCTCTGCAGCAAACAGGCAAACAAGCACCACAAATGTCAGGGGAAGCAGAAGTCTTTTCCAGTGACTGTTGGTGACACTGAAGGGTCTCTGACATGCAATAAAGTACAGCTATGCAAGCTGAAAGGTGAAGATCCTAAGTGTTTCTTTTTATGGGTTTTGTTTGACTTGAGTTACTAACAACAACAACAAAAAAATAGCCAGTTATTCTTTTGATCTGTCTGTACATCTCTCCTTCCAACTATCCCTAAAAACATTTGAAACCTAGAAACTAATTTCAAAAAGTATGGGCAGGGTGGGTCTGAGATCTTAAAGGTAATGAATTTTGAGAAGTTCTGTGAAAATTGGTATTTGAATAGAGAAAATTTCATTCAGTGAGGAAAAAACAGAGAGAACTGAAATGTTTAAGCACATGTGGAACTGCTACATGTGCTGAAACAGAATCTGGCTGGTCAGTCACCGTGTGCGATCCCAGCCAGCCATTGCCCAGACAAAGAGCTGGGATAAAAGCAGGAGCTGTGGCAGGCAAGATCTGTGATACGTAACCTGTTAGGACAAAAGGGCTCATTAATTTTGTTGTTTCTGTTCTAGAAGTTCTGTTAGGTTTCAATGTACAATATTTATGATTACAGTTGAAAATATTGACTGAAACAGACTAATGGAATTTTCTCCTTGTTTGGTAATTAATTTTACTATATTATAGTTATACATACATTTTTGTTTTAAATAACTTTTTTAAAATAAGATGCTCGCAGTGGGATTCTGGCCCAGTCAACTAAGCTCTTTTAATAGAAAAGAAAGATAAGTGTTCTTTTATTGTTCTCAAGTCCCGTGATAGCTTCACTAAGAAAGTCAAATGCTTTTTTAAAAGTGACTTTTTGATCTGGAAAAAGCTTCTTTTTTTTTTTTCCTAATCACTGCAAACAATGAAACTTATTTCAGACATGACTACAATTCTCTCTCTATTTTGTATAAAGATAATTTGAATAGGAACTTCTTAAATCGGGAGAAGGTACATGGTTTATTTCTGTCACTTGCAGTACAATAAACCATGTAATGTAATATTCTAGCACTTTGGTAGATATACAGTACAGACTTCAGGGTCAGTTTATTCCAGACGGATACATTCTGCAAAGTTAAACTGTGGAAAAGTTAGTGCAATCTGTTTGTAAGTTTTCTTACTATTAAAAAAAGGAGAAGAAGAACAAACCCAAGATGCTCTGCTATTGCTATTAAAGTGATTAAGTAATTTACAGTGCAGAGATCCATTTCCAAACTTAAGCCCTCAAAACAAACCATTGTTTTTCAACACTGGGAGACTACGTACAGCTCCTGGCTTCATTCTGTTTTGATAGAATATGTCATTGATAAAAGAGAGCTCAGGCTTCCCTAAACCAATTAAAATGTTTTTGCCTCAGGTGGTAAATAAAAGCACATGATAGAACTAAAGCAGACTGGGAGAGTGGTAATCAGTACAGTAGTTCAGTATTGAACAATATTGAACACTGTAACAATAACACATAATAAATCATTTTGAAAGGTACATTGGATATATTTTTTTCAAGGACAAATAAAGTATACTCACAAGGATCAAAAGGATACCTTAGTTATTTTTATGTGCTATTTTAGAAATTATTGACAGTTTCTTTTGAAACTAGCTTTAGCTTACTTGACTACAAAATATTCCCAAAAATACCTTTGGGTATTGGTCAGTTTTATTGAAAGCTTTTTTTTCCTTGGAAACATACAACTGTAGTGTTTCATTTTTAAGAGCAACGTCTTGATTTTTATCCATCAAATATTTTGATCTGATAAATGTGAGATGTATTCAACGCAGTTATGCTTATATTACGCAAGCCAATGGTAGAGTTCAGCTGTTGTTGTTGCTGTACCATCTTTTCCTTCATACAACAAACTAATTGAAAGAACATTTGTATGTATTAGGAGAAAAATTTACTAAATCCATGCCCATATTCCTGGTGATTCCAGCAGACTCAGTATTTCACTCAGAAGGACCAACAGGAATCCAGACTGTTCTTTCCATTTCTTTACTAGGATCCTGTGTGAAGGGTCAGTTCAATGCAGTTCATTCACCCAAGTCCATGAAAGATAACAGTTAACAAATGGAATGGCAAAGTATTCTGAGAAAGTATTAATCTATGTTTAGAATATTAATTACTTCAGCAGTGAGGCAAAGTAGAATTTACAGTATGACTTTTGTGTTCTGACCTTCTTGAAACCAAACTTTATTTTTTCATTTTTATTAAGTTGCTGGGTTACTTACGTCATGTTCTTAAATGTAACTTCCTTTAACTAGATTACGTCCTTATTTTGCTAATTATTGTCCATTTTCAATAAGAACTCACCAATTTTTGAGAAACGTTTGGATCTCACAGCAAGGTATATCCATTTAAGAAAATGAGCTTACCTCGTTTTCCTTTGAATTGTCAAAATTTCCTTATATGAATACATACATGCTGAAATTAGAGACCTTCAGCACAAGCCTTTAGACAGCCTACCTCTACCCCAGTGTCTGCAGTGGGACTGAGAGCCCTTGTTTTAAGCAAACAAATCTTTTACTTATTTCAGTCACTTGCCTAATGGCTAAAACTGTGTTTTGCTTTCTTGTAGCCACTTTAGGAGGTTCTGCCATCACATCTCTTCCCCACAGACTGCAGGGAGGGTTTTTTGGATAATTGATTTTTCCTGCAATAAATCAAAGCTGGCGTTCTCTTCTAGATTTTGTATGTCAGTAACTCACTTTTAAAACTACAAAGCTCCAAAATGTGCAAAAAGCATTGTAAGTATCTTCCTGCAAAACTGCAGTTCTCCGTGCATGTATCAGTTAATGGATGACTGGAATCTTGTATGGTCTTACTTTTTAAAAGCTACATTTTTTTTCCCATTTTCCAAAGCAATTTTTGAGCTGAATTACAGGTGACATGGAGATAATTGAGATCCCCATCATCAAAACTGAGTAACAGGGAAAAGTCCTGCTATTGTATTTGTATTAAGTGACCATTATTCATTAGATGCCAGCTTCTAGCTACGCAGTGACATTATGCTTAACAAAGAGATTCACGCTTTCTGCACCCTCTCAACCTAAGATGAACAAAAAAAGAAAAAAGTAAGGATAAGGATCAATAGCAGTACTGATTAATCTTTCCAGCTTCTTGAGGAAAACCCCAGTGGTTGCAAAAATCACGCTGCATAATTATCAAATTCCGTTTACCGGTCTCCATCTTTAATTCCAGCAGATAGTGTAAAGATTTGTTTAAAATGTTATTTGCAGAGTTGATTTGAAAAAAAGAACATCAGATTCTTCAAACAGAAAAATTCAGACAAAGAGATTTTAAAGTACAATGTAAAATATCACATTGCAGTCAATTTAAGGTCTTTTCATCATAGTAATTTGTGGTCATGACCCTAAAGGACCGTCACTGGAAACATCAGATAGTGGTGGCAGCTTAGCCAAGCTGCAGTGAATGGAAGAGCTGGTCAATGTCTCCAAGTAAAAGGTGATTGTTAAAGTACTATTCCAGGCTGGAGTAAGGGGACAGCTGAGCTGCGCTGTCACGTCACCTATTTCTTTCTCCCATTACCATCCCCAGGAAAATCCATGAGCAGTGAGCATCCTGTAAATTGTCTGCTGTGAACTGTTCCGTACTGAAACTTGTATTTGGCCAGTCACAAATAATTAATTTCCCATATATTGAAGCAGCCAATAGATTAGACAATCTTGATATGTAAAAGTTAGATTACACAGGTCATGACATCATCAGAAGTTCAATGTTTGGTCCTGAGAGATCACATTACTATGAATATGAAATATAACACCCATTATCTTAAATTATACCTAAATATTTGATTACATTTTTGTGTTAAGAGATAAAAGAGTCACTATAAAACTGACAACTGATAGTTTGAGTGGGCTGCCTCACTTAACATCAGAGCTGTAATCAGCTGAAATTTTTAGTTTTCTCTGTGAGTTTTTGACCACTATGATGTTTGTGGGGTTTTGGTTGTCTGGGTTTTTTTGGTTGTTTGGGTTTTTTGTTTATTTGTTCTTGTTTTGGTGTTTTTTGGTGTTTTTTGGTGTTTGTTTTTGTTTGTTTGGTTGGTTTTTTTTTGGTGTGTGTTTGTTTGTTTGTTTTTTATGGAAGCTGTATTGGTTGAAGTAAATCAAGTCCTATTGCTTTGTGACTAAATAGCATGACAACTAAAATTATTACATAGACCGTAATAAGAATTCTGGGGTTACTTAGTATTATTTAATCAACTTGTGGATTCAAACTGTGATAGTTTAATGCTGTATTATTTTTTTAAAATATATTCATACTACTTTTATATTTTAGTTGAATTGCCAAAATATGGACTTTTGGGAAGCACATGGTTTGTATATTTCCATTCCAGATGCTAGCTTTGTAACTGTTAGAACAGAAGGGCTTCTTCATGATGGTGGTCTCGGTATCCTCTTCCTCAAGAGGTGAAAGGTGGAATAGAATAGAAAACCTCACTCAAAGTGTGTTTTATTGACATAATTTAGTAGCACTGGAAATTAGTGACTGTCTACCAAAGTAGAAAACAAGCTATACCTCATCACAACTACCATTGATTGCTCCTTAGAATGCTCATTCCTGTCACTTCTGAGGATATCCTACAGAGCTGTCTGAGACTGTGTTTGTATTTAAGTTTAGTCTGCTGCAAATATGTCCATATGTCCATTCATAAGTATGTCACTGTCAAGGTATAAGCAGTGCTATATACAGTGTTTCTGTTTATGAAGAAGCTAAAATGAGATAAAAAGCCTCTTTCCTTTTGGAAAATTACCCTCTAGGCCAAGTGAATTTGACATTTCTTCACTGTCAAAAATTTACTTTAAAGTGCCAGGCTCTCCAGGTCAAATTATAACTGGGATGCTAAGGACAAATTCTAGAGGACCCCAGATTAGCTAAAAATGTGTGGATGTTGACATAGAGTTACTGTGTCAGCATACTGAGGGATCCTGTGGCAAATACCTTACACCTGGGTTAAGCTCTCAGTGGTCAGCAGTCTTCTTCAGAAGGCAACACACATGCTGGAAATGGAAGGGAAAGAGTTTGATGAGCTTTTGCTACTGCTTAGGAAAGCTAAGACAGTTTTGTCTCTTTCCCAAAGGACAGTCAGGGTCAAGGGCAGTAAATATCCTTTGAGAAGGAAGTTTGAAGACGGTCTTGGTGGAGCAATACGCTGTGTGGGATACCTTGCTTCTGGTACGTGCTAGTTAACCTCTCAAGGGAAATATTTGCCTTCACAGAAAGAAAAGAGCAGCAACAAAAATATAATACACATCCCTTGCAGCTTTAAGCTGGCAAGATAATGCTTTTTTTTTTTCTTCTTCTTTTCTGTTTGTTTGTGGGTTTTTAAAATTTGTTTGTGGTTTTTTGGTTTTTTTTTGTTTTGCCCTTTTTTTTTTTTTTTTTTAAATTTGTAAGTACCTCTGCTTGGAGACCAGAAAATACTGACAAATACAGAAGACAGTCATTGTCCAAGAGGGATTACCAGAAAATTGTGGCTTCATGCAAGATGTGGAAAATGACAGCAAATGCGATAGATCCAAGAAACTGTGAGAAATTTTTTGCATGAAGAAAAAAAGACTTTTAAATTTATTAGGATTATATGATATTTGTATTTTAGCATAAGCCTTGGTACCTTCTGCTTTTTCTTTTTACATCTCTGTTTTCTCTATTGATGAAGTAGAAATAGATCAAGTGATGCAAGAGAACCCCCAAATCATAGAAATTCAAGATTTTGTTCCATCATTCTTAGTCTCCAGTGCTTTGTTTAGTCCGATTTTAAAGGAACTACCTCCAGCAAAGCCATTACTGCCTTCCTGTGTCTATTCCAAACCCTTAAGAGCATTATGAGATTTCTTATATTGGTTCCATATTTTTACAGACTTTAAACATCTTCATTTTAGATTATCCTGAGAAACTTTTCTTTATATCCTTCAAATGTTTGTGGCCACCCTTTTTAACTTTCTGCGAGGTTTGCTTTACCAGACCTCTACTAGTGGCCACCAACCACATGTACAGTACATTCCTGTGGGTCCACTCCACTGAAGGGAAAAATGTTGCTGTTTCCTGAGCAGTTACACAAATGTGCAGTCCTAAAAAGACATTAAGCTTGCATGAGATCTATTTTACCGTGCTGTATTTAACGTTTCTTTCAGCAGTAGTCCTAGTTTCTCTGTTGCCAGCACGCGCTTCAAGCCATTTGCTCTGCCATGTACTTCCCCTGCTGCTGTCAGCAGGTCTGGTAGTGGGGTTCCCACTGGTAAGCCAGGTCAGGAATCTAATAAAGGCTGCAGGTTTTAATTTATTTTTGGTTTGTTATTTTTAGGATATTGTCTGTCTCTATAGCATCAGCAGGTGATTTGCTATTTCAGATGCTATTCTGGTCTTCCACGAACCATTTTGCAAAAACTGCTTTCTTGCAGCTCATTCCAGCTGTATACTGTTTACTGAAAACTAGAAAGATAAACAACCTGAATCTTAAAGATGCACAAGTGCCAACTCTATGTACATATTAAAGATATTTAGTCAGTGTGATTTCCGTCAGTGTTTTGTCATGTACCTCTTCTTATTTAAGGGTGATCATCTTAATTGTGCTGTGTTTTCCATTTTTCTTTCTTCCCACTCATGCTCTCAGAAGACTGAAGAAATATTGCTGCTCTTACCATAATATATACACTAGAGAAAACACTGAAAAGGCATGTTTGTTAAGCAGTCTGAGCAATAACTGAGCATTGATGTGGCTACTTCAGCCATCCCATATGCTCACTGATTTTGCATCAAAAGGTAAGAAACAGAAAGTCAATCCCAAAGTGGTATTGTAAGTGCACCCTAGTGAGTCACTGAGCAGATATAAAACATCTTACCACAGATCACAATCTCCAGCCCTCGTTGTTGCTCAGAGAGCCATCCTATGTAGCTTAGCCTTGGATTCTTCCTCCTCAGTCAAGCTTTCTAACTGCTTCATTATTTTGTTTTCATAGAATAGTTTGCATTGGAAGGGGCCTTTAAAGGTCATCTAGTCCACACCCCTGCAACAATCATGGACATCTTCAACTACATCAGATTGCTCAGAGCCTGGTCCAGCCTGACCTTGAATGATTCCAGGGATGGGGCACCTACCACCTCTGGGACAACGTGTGCTAGTGTTTCAGCACCCTTGTTGTAAAAAATTTCTCCCTTATATCTAGTCTAAATCTACCCTCTTTTAGTTTAAAACCATTACCACTTGTCCTGGCACAACAGGTCCTGCTGAAAAGACTGTCCTCATCTTTCTTATAGTTCCCTTCAAGTACTAAAAGGCCGCAATAAGGTCTCCCTGGAGCCTTCTCCATGCCAAACAACCCAAACACTCTCAGTCTTTCTTCCTATGAGAGATGTTCCAGCCCTCTGATCATTTTTGTGGCCCTTCTCTGGACCTGCTCCAATAGGTCCAGGTCATGGACACTACTTCCAGTGGGGTCTCACCAGAGCTGAGTAAAGGGGCAGAATCACCTCTCTCAACCTCCTGGCCACACTTCTTTTGATGCAGCCCAGGTTATGGTTGGCCTTCTGGGTTGCAAGAGCACGTTGTCAGCTCATGTCCAGCTTTTCACCCACCAGTACCCCCAAGTCTTTCTCTGCAGGGCTGCTCCCAACCCCATCATCCTTCAGCCTGTACTAATACTGAGGATTACCCTGAGGTGCAAGACCTTGCACTTGGACTTTTGGAACCTCTTGAGAGTCCTATAGGCCCAGTTCTCAGGCTTGTCCAGGTCCCTCTGGATGGCATTCTATCCCTCTGGTGTGTCAACCACACCACTAATGTTGGTGTTGTCTGCAAACTTGCTGAGGGTGCCCTTGATCCCACTGTCCATGTCATTGATGAAGAAACTAAAAAGTACTTGTTAACTTGATTCCCATGTTTTACAGATCAGGACTTGGTACTCCCAAGTTCCGGGATGGGAAAAGGGTAGCTCACTGCCATCTCTCTGTTTCCCCTCTCTTGAGTGGTTTTAGAGCATCTCAGTCCTTTTGTGGATTAGACTTCTGAGGAAACAAATTTCCAAGCCAAAACACCTAAAACATTTCTATGCTTAGTGAAGAATGGAAAATGGCAGTCCTATCTTCCTGCTATATGAACATTCACATGCTCAGGGAATCCCTTAGCTATCATCTTTACCAAAACCTGTATGTAAGAGTAGTTCAGATCACTTTCTGCTTGTTCGTCACTGCTTTATGTGATTGTTATGGTGCTGACATCTTCACTGCTCCTTCTGCTCCCCATCCTGAAACTGTATTTATTTTTGCACTGACCAGACCAACTTGTCTCCCTGTGACTGGGTTGCTCACTTGGCATGTAGGCAGAGATGACACATGAGCAGTAGTGGAAAGAATACTTCTATAGCTCTTTTCTGACTTGAGCAAAATGACAGGAATTATAAACCTCTTTCAGGTAGCACTTGGCGTAACTCTTGCTGGGTTTATTATGGGCTTTTTTTAAGGCTGTAATCCCAATGTTGTTCAGGACTTATTGTTGATTTATTGATTCTTTCTCTTCATGTCTGTGGTCTTTTTTGCCTCAATTGTAAAAAACCCCACAGTATTCTGCAAAACTCTCTCCACCTGTAAAATTGACATGCCATTGTTTTTCTGTCATGTGTACTTTCTCCTCAATTGATGTAACGAATGTTTCACATTGTGGTGTTCCATGGAGTTCTGTGGCATCTTACAACTCTCTTTTTTCTGCATACTAAGAGAGCATTAAAGTGATCAAAGTAGAGCCCTACCTAGGACAGATATTAATCTGTGTACATAGCGCACAGTAAGGTGCGTGATTGGTGTGATGGGTTTAAATTTTTTAGAGTAATGCAATTTTAACAGAAATACCTGATACAAAATTGATAAAGTGCTGCAGCTGGAGCAAATAGGAATTGATGGACAAATCATGTTAGAAAGATAAAATAATGTAGCTTTTGTTTTTAAGCGAAAGATAACAAGAATAAACAAAATGAAGATGCCCATGCCCTTAGGAGATCCCAGTGGATATTAGCCCAGACCTGCTGAATGGAGACATCAAGATACCTGGGGTTAAGCGACCTGAAAAAATCTCACACACACGTTTGTAAGTACAGTATCTTATTCCAACTGAGAGGGGAATAAGTGACAAATCAAGTTTATACCGTTCATCAGCTACTAGACTAATTAGTATATCATATGAGGTTCAGGCTTTGTGATAGAAAATGAATTTTTAATTTTGAGAATTTTGAAGCCATTTGGCTTTGCCGTCACCACTGATAATTTTTGCTGTTGCTGTTTAGTTACGAATCACATTTTCCAGCAGTTTGGGAGGAAAGTGCCCTTAAATGGCTGAACTGGCTGCGTTGCTCAGTGAAAGGAATTGTATACTTTGAAGCTTTTTAATGTCATGCAAAAATAAGTATGTCTCCTGGGAAAACATAACTACTCAAATATTATTTCATGGTGGGCTCTTTCTCCCTCAAGTCACAGTCCCTTGAGAGATATAACCCAAATTAACTCTGCAATGAAGGCTAATAGCCTGCTTGAATAGAACCTGTGGCCTTTGAATTTTATTATAGAGCTTTTATTCCTAGACTCTTCTACCGTATTTTTTTCCATAGAGCAGTGTTATTTTTCAGGTGGAGAGGAATAAGAAGAAAAATATTAAATATTGTTAGGCTGTTTTCTTCATCCACTTTTAATTCCATGCTCCACAAACCCAAGAAACAATAGGAGTATCTCTCTGGCTTTAAAAATTTTTGATCTAAATCCAACATCATTGACATAAGCACAACTCTTTTATACCCCGGGGGAAAAAAATGATAATGAACTTAGCACTGGACTCAACTATCACATACAAGCTCAGTTTACAGAAAAGTGCACTAGCTTGAACACAAACAATAGTAACAAAAAAGCCCTATAAGAAATGGAAGAAACATGGCTATGCCATTCCCCAGTTAAAAGAAATTGCCTTTTTTTTTTTTTTAATCATGTACCAGGAATTCCAGGAGTATTAAGTACCATGAGATTTTAGGAACAAAGAAAATGGATGAGATCATCATGTATGTTTGGTAACAATAGTAACACAGAACTATGCTGTTTCCAATTAACAGTGGAGCGATGCTGAAATATATTTCATTAATATACAGGTAAAGGGGCTTTACTGCTAATCAGAATGAATTGCTGCATTCAACACAGAGCTGCTACAGGTCTTTAAATTGCTTTTGCCTTGCTGTATGGATATAGCTGAACATAGTTTAATACATTTTTTACATGGTGTAATTTTGTCTAGCTCATACAATGTCAGGGTAATAATAATGATATTCTAATATTAATGCAAGCACAAGATATACATATTGATGAATAATGGTCATATGTTTTTGGATCTCCTTGCCAAGTCATATTAAAATGACAAATAATTGCCATTGCTTCAGAGAAATGGTACAGGCTCTGTAGTCAAAAAGCACATTAGGGACCCACAGCATCCATTTGTTATCCTTTGTCAGGAAAACATGGTTCTTTAATGAAAGTGAATGAAAGGACACTGATTGAGGACAGTGACACTAAACCTCTTTCTCAACAGGAGCCATGACATGAGTATTAATAAGCAGATTGAAAGGTTAAGACTCAGCTTTGAAACTCTGGAAGCACAGTAGAATCTGAAATAACTCCCCCCTCATAATATGGGGAAAATCACAGTGTAAAATGCATTGTATAAGCCTTCTGGCCACAGGAGGGTAGAGCCTATGGAAATTGGTTTCCAGACAATTCAGGCAAATGCCATTTAAAATCTTGGTCCAAATATATTTTTGTTAAAGTCTTGCTTTTAATTCTATCTTGATAAATGGTCCCTTTCCTTCTCATTATCTCCTCCCTCTTTGCTCCCAGTAGTATAAAAATGCTCACAAAATCAACCCAGGCATTTCCTGAGTATTAGTGAGAGTAGTTGAGAAAGCAAAGGTACAAAGATGCAACTCAAGTTCAGTATAAAACAGTAACCTAGAGCAACGTGTTTAGTAAGAATTCAACATGAATGTTACTTGGAGAAATTTCGGTATAAGAAAAATATTTTTGAATGCATAATGATTTGTGATGATACCTTATTAATTACTGAAAACCTAGGGGAGCCAGTCAGGGTCATGGATGAGTCTGAAATAAGCAGTGCCTGATCCTGCTGAGCTCTGTACACGTGTTGTCCTACCAACTCCGAATGTATGTGTCTCTGCAGGATGGTAGTTGGAGCTGCTGGGTCTCTGTTGGTGGGTTTTGTCTCCCTGAACCTCTGTATGACCTGCACAAACTCAGTATGATCACAATTTCTGACCACCTTTGCAGGTTTACATTCTTTTTTATAGTCCTATTTTTGTATGCACAGAAAATATCATCCAGGAGTTTGCTGGGTTTAGCATTGTAGAAAAAGCCCTGTAATACTAAAATATCATCTTCTCCATGCCAGTAGCAAAACTGGGCAAAATGCCCCAAGTTTAGAGGTGTCTGAATGCAGATACTGGTTCTGTTCATCACAGAGATAGAGTAAGCTGCGATGTTCACAGTTATATTTCAGCATATTCAGATAAGGTGAGAAGACTCTAATTGAATGTCTCACCTCCTAAAGATCTGTCAAAATGGCAAACCATTGTACACATTGAAGAAATGTATTTAAATAGAAATTAAGTGGTTGTAATAATTCCAAATGATTTTGAAATATTTGGTTTCTCTTTAGGCAAGGCTAATAATCATGTAGCCCAAGTCTACATCAGCAAATTAACAGGGCCTGGGACTATTTTCTGATGCAGGAGCTGACAGCATGGTGTAACCCATGTCCATATTATTAAATGCTTTTAGCCTTCAAATAGGTTGCCTCCAGGCATTAACTTTTGTGTTACCAGCTTGTGGTAATTCCTGAACTGTACTTAGGAATAGGCTGGGACAGATGGTTGAAATTGGGCAAAATTATATCATGGGCTTTTCTAATAATTACATGATAGAGGAGCTCCCTTGTTCACTGGTGCTGGTTTATTTAATGGTATATATATAGGTGACAGACTGGTAACAGAGTGACTTCTTCAGTAAACAGTCACTGAATCAATACAAGTTCATGTAATTTTATATTTAATGTAGGGAAACAGTGGAGATTTTAAAGGTGAAATAGCCACAAAAAATAACCTAAGAGTTGTCTGTGAGGTGATTCAATTTAAATTAAATACAAAGAAAATGCAAAAGTAATTTGCATTGATCTGATCATTGGAGAGCAATAGAAACATTTTCTGTCAGGCAAGGGGCCACCATCTATGACAAGATGACCTGCCTAGTAGATGAGTTAAAGGCTGTGGATGTTGTCTCCTGGACTTTATACTAAAGCCTTCAACACTGTTTCCCACAGCATTCTCATGAAAAACCTGGCTGCTCATGGCTTGGATGGGCACACACTCTGCTGGGTAAAAAACTGTCTGGATGGCCGGGCCCAAAGAGTGGTGGTGAATGGAGTTAAATCCAGTTGGCAGCCAATCACAAGTGGCGTTCCACAGAGCTCAGTACTGGGGCCAGTTCTGTTTCGCATCTTTATCAATTTCGTCTTTGTCAATGATCTGGCTGAGGAGGTCGAGGGCACCCTCAGTAAATTTGCAGACAACACTAAGTTGGGCTAAGTGTTGATCTGCTTTAGGGCAGGGAAGCTCTACTGAGGGACCTGGACAGGCTGGATTGATGGACTGAGGCCAATGGTATGAGTTTCAACAAGACCAAGTTCTGGGTGCTGCACTTGGACCACAACAACCCCAGGCAATGCTGCAGGCTTGGAGAAGAGTGGCTGGAAAGCTGCTCAGCAGAAAGGGACCTGAGGGTGTTGATCAACAGCAGGCTAAATATGAGCCAGGCCAAGAGCATCCTGGCTTGTATCAGTAATAGTGTGGCCAGCAGGACTAGGGAAGTGATTGTCCACCTGTACTCAGCACTGGTGAGGTTGTACTTTGAATACTGGGTTCAGTTTTGGTCCCCTCACTACAGGAAAGTCATTGAGGTGCTGGAGCAGGTCCAGAGAAGGGCAACTGAGCTGGGGAAGGGTCTTGAGAACAAGTCTTATGAGGAGCAGCTGAGGGAACTGGCATTGTTTAGCTTCGAGAAAATGAGGCTGCGGGGAGACTTTCTCTCTCTCTACAACTGCCTGAAAGGACATTGTAGAGAGGTGGGTGCCAGTCTCTTCTCGCAAGTAACATGGGATAAATAAGAGGAAATGGCCTCAAGTTGCACCAGGGGAGGTTTAGATTGGATATTAGAAAAATTTCTTCACTGGAAGGGTTGCAAAGCATTGGAACAGGCTGCCCAGGGAAATGGCGGAGTCACCATCCCTGAAGATATTTAAATGCCATGTAGATATGGTGCTTAGGGACATGGTTTAGCAGTGGACTTTGATAGAGTTAGGTTAGTGGTTGGACTTGGTGATCTTGAAGGGCTTTCCCAACCTAACGATTCTATGATTCTATGATCTGTTGGAAATAACAAGAGGGGGGGAAAAAGTGTATATGTGCATATGCTGGTGAAATGATGGAAATTCTTAGCTCTCTTCTGGGTATTCTCCTGATCAGCAACACTGCATATATGTTGGATCTGAAGCTTTCTTTTGCCCCTCACCATTAATTCCTTCCCAGGGGAAATCCAAGTGTGTTGATAGCTAGAAGGTGTACTTCACTCCAGGGACTGCTTCTTATATACACATAGGGAGAACTTAAACACATGTTTAATTCCCTTTGCCCTGTGTAGCTATCCATCCAATCTTGTTACAGCAAACCCAGTACCTCTCATACATCACACGCGTCCAAACAGTGTCCTTGGTCTGACACTATTCTGACATTCTGCAATTCAGTTTCCCTTTTATTTTGGGCACCTTAACTGGAAAGCCAGAAGAGAATCAGTATTAATTCTTAGGGCTATAGGATTATCATGCAGGCACCACAGAGGACCCAGATGATGTGCTAAGCAATTTAGACATGGTTGTCGCTCCCTAGGACTGCATGTCCCAGGTAGTGTGGCCGTGAGTAACTACACCATTTGTTGCTGAGTCCTCAGCTGTTACCTCTAGTAGGTGCCTTAAGCAATGTGGACACAGTCTCAGTCAGTCAAAGATTAACTCTGAAATTGGTTGGGTGCAGGACTGTGACAAGTAAGCAGCCTTAGTATGTAACAGGTGAAATGTTTCTAAGAGAGAAGGAAATGTGAATGTCATTTTATAAGTCCCCAGTGAGATCTCATCTGGAGTACTGCTAAAATTCTGCTCAGTTATCTACAATAAAGCTGAAATCAAGTAGAAACAATTGCAAAGAAAAGTTCCCTGGATGATCAAGGAGCTGGAGATCACAACAGAGTTTTATTAGTCTTGCAAAAAGTAAGCTGGAAGAGCATGTGATTGTTTTAATTACATCAGGAAGGTGGACATGAGGGATTGAGAACTGTCTAAACTCAAGGGCATTGTTAACTCAAATGAGTATAGATGAGTAAACATGAATAAATAACATTAGGCTACAAGATAAAGAAATATTGCAACCTTTAGGAGAGAGAGCTTGTGAAAATCTTGTGTGTAGGTTGTGGAGACAAGACACCCAGTTTTTCAGGTGGAGCTTGATGAATATAGGAAAGGAATTATGACTTGGTTGTTTAGGACACCAGAGTGCTGATGGTGCGGACATTACCTGACTATCAATTTCATTTGTCCCAAATACTGTAGAAATCTTGTTCATATAAAGCATTCCAGTGTTACACTTTGTTAGCTGCCCTTTTAACCTGTATGAATTTGAATAATTTTCACTCTTGAAATAATTTATTTTTACACTGAATAGAGAACCTTTGTGATTTCAATGTCTAGCTGTATCAAGTACTGGGTAAAATACAGCTGTCTGTACATTAAATGAGAAACTGGACGCATCCATTCAGAAATGCCTCACTGACATATGTATGTATTCTGCATTTTCACATAAATACTATGGCACGCAATTTGAGCTTTGCAAATTTTGAACCTTTAGGCCCTGATATGTAGGTTGTTTGAATGGAATACCTGCTACCTGATGTCTTTTAAGGTTTTTCTTCTGTATTGCTTCATTTCTGATCTGCAGTGAGGCTTGTTCTGGCAATGACAGGAGGGACAAATTGTTCATAGATCTTGTGTGCCATTCCTGATACAGTATATTTTCAGTACTGTAGTTCTCATGTGCAGTGTTAGAAGTAGTTGAATGAAGAGACAGAACGCCAATATCTTGGAAAATAATGGACTTATTTTTCTTGCTGATAGTCTGATCTTTCTGGAGCTCCCTCCCAGAATCCCAGGCCTTAATGAGACTGGCTGCCAAGTTCCAGTAATGGGCTTGCCTTGTGACTAGCTATATTTTTTCATGGAGGGAGTCAGTTTTGAGAAAATTTAAAAAATCAAACTGGAGTATCTGAAGCTGGTTATATTGCACTGGAATTCACTGCAAAACAATGTTTACATTACCTTATACTGTAATAGTATATACTTCTACAATTTTCTGTTAAAAAACAAGAGTTATCTTTGTGGCTGTGAGGTAAACTCATTCAATGGTGAATTCAATTCAAGAAAAATTCTGAGTCTTCAGACTATAACAGTTATTAAAGACATTCACAATACTGGTTTCATAGCAGTTTTATATTTACAGGAATAATATACTTGCAAAATGTATTTAAATGCATTTTAAAATGTATTGTTATGGCAAACAGCATCAAAAAATACTGTCATTGAAAGGAATTAGATAGAAATGTATCCATGATTCCCTTTCCATACCTGAGGTATGACGAATACTCTTGTCCCTAGTTAGGCAGTCAGTTAGGCTTTTAATTGGTGTTTAACAACACCAACTGTTCCCCTTTGTCCTTACAGCCCTTCGTGTAGTCAGTGCCTGCTATTATATTTAACCTAAATAGCAGCCTCACTTCTGACAGTTGTATTCATCCATATATTATTCACAGCTTATTAGAGTGGGAGTTAAAGACAGATTGCTGTAGTTTTCCATTTTTCATGGAGGTTAGGCAAAAATATTTCCTAGCATAACCAACACAGAGTCCCACTACAGGAGATGCCATCGCCTTGTAAACTCTGGCTCCTGTAACCAGACAGCACTTTTACTTCATCACAGCTTGGGAAATCCCCCATTAGCCGAAGAGATACCAGAGTACGCATTCTCATGCACTGTTTATCAGCTTGGATAGTGTCTCTACTGATGAATGTAAAAGTTTGTTGCCCCAGAGAAGCAGGAATAGAAAAAGCTGTGGGCAGAGCCCATCCCTCGACTAATCACTGCTAGCTTCCGTTGAATGTTACGGATGGGCTCTGCTTTGGTCCCAGGACACCATCTTTATGAACTTTGTAACACATCAGCAACGTGTGTCTTCAGCAGAACTGTGTTAAAGCAGAGAGCTCATGAACCTTCTTGTGTGATTAGACTTGAAAAGTTTCAATTTGTAAATAAGCAAATGATTAGTACTTCCAAAAACTATTTTCCCAATGTTATTTTACTGGCTTAATTTGTCCACTAACTAGACAATCTGGTTTGAAATTCATATAATGGTAGTTTTTTAATCCAAAAAATACAAAGTGTCAAAATCAAGACTCAATATATGTGAATACAAAATCATAATATTTTTCTAATCAGATTAATCACATAAATTCATTAAAATATCATTTTGTTTCAGCTCTGTTTATTGGAGAAGCCCAGTTCAAGAGTTCCTGAGTAATGCCCAGCTTCTCAGAGAGATTAAGGTGTCCAAATAGCTTTGAAGTTTTAGGAATAAATGCCTTAGTTTAAATGTGCAAGGAACTGAACAGACTTAATTTTGCCCATGTTTATCTCCTCCATCTGCTTTACTCTTGCAGTATCTGAAATGAGACCGCTTATGCGCGTGAAGCCTGTGCCTAGATGATATTCTTGCCCAAATCAGGATCAGAATCTTGAATTTTCACCTGAAGTTAAATGCTTTCAGTGTTACATCTTGTTCCTACCTAAGATATATTTTTCCTTTGATTTTGGAAGGAACAGAATCAAATGCAAATATTCTTCACTGCCTTGAAATAGTTTATACAAACACAATTAATTCAAGTCCATAACCAGGACAAATCCAGTGATTTTTTGGGCAGATTTTGAGTGGATGGAGAAGTCAACAACTACCTCTACTTGCCAATGGAAAGAGAATCCCTTGGGCATGTCTACAGAACCCGCTCCTGTACAGGGAATATTTGCTCCAAGTTGGAGGGTGTTCTGCATGGGAAGATAATGGAGGTGCCAGTCAGGCTGGTTGGAACTGAATAATTAAAGAAGCTTTTAAATTATGTTGTCATCAAACGCTGGAGGATATGATCCTGCTGCAGGAAAAGAACTGGTTCACACGTATCTGAGGCACTTTGCAGGAGATATTAAGAATGAATATTGGGTACATAATTAGGTTTTCTTGCAGGTACGTTAGCACATTAGCAGTAGATATTGCAATAATTTCTATTATCCCACTTTACCTATACTTTGATTGAGCAATTGTATCACTGTTTCTATTTCTGCATCTGTAGTTGATATTTTTGTAGAAAATGGAAGAATATAGTTGCTCTATACAGGTAGCATGCTGGTTTTTTTGTGGGTTTTGGGGTTTTTTTCTCTCTCTTCATTTTATTCTTTTTACATATTTTCTTTCCTCCTATCATTTAATGGGAACCATACACAGAAGCCAGGCAGATAAATGTACCGAAACCTTGTTAGCATTTAATGTCTTTTTAGATAAATGCAAATCTTGCTGTTGGTAATACTGGAGCCTTGACCAGCAGTCACCTGAGGAACTTGCTCATCCGTTTTTCACAGTGTGTCCATTACTATCAGTCTCTGAAGACTGTGGTCCGGAATATTCGCTCTTGACGAAAACAATAGAATTAAGCCAAAGGGCATCAGAAAATTGCTTTCATATTCAAGAAGTGCTACACATATACAGACACCTTGTTGATGATTTTCCTGCCCTGAAGAAAATATATTGCTGCTGCCACAAACCTGTCTTTTGGCACTTTGTCACTTACAAGTGATGATAAAATTGCAACAAAGAGACTTCTTTTTAATCTCATAGGTCATCGTTTGTACTCTGGACAGTCCTCCCTTTGTCCTCCCATTTAGTTCAGATAAGGTGGAAAAATCCTTTTAGTTGCCTCTAAACTTCTCTTAAAAATACAAAATCCGAAGAGTCAGCTTCAATGTACCCTCAAATTTTTAACACGGCAACTTTTTTATTCATCGTTTTCATTTACATCAAAAGCTCTATGTGCATTTAAAATTTATCTGTATTTTAGGCGACTGAATTGCAGGCAGCCTTTTTGAATTATAGATTCACATCAAACTATGAACCTTAAGAGAGACATGTAATCCCTCTAATTTTGTGAGAACCCTAGAATCTTGTGATAATTGTTTTACTGAAATTCTGAACATTATTATATCCATTTGTTACTGCTAAACACTTAACATAATTTTTTAATTCAGTTATCTGGTCCAGCAATTCAAAGCTGCAGAAAACTTGTGATGAATAGTAATAGAAAATTCTGAATAAATCCATGTATATGTTGAATATTTTGAAGACAGACTATCATGCCATTTGTACAAACAGCAGTTTATCTGGCTACATTCTTTTTGATATTTTTTTTCCTACATTTGCTGGGAGATTTTTCTCATCTTTGTCAGCTTCCTCTTCAGCTTTATATCTCAATGAAATCCCAAATGTGTCTGTGACATAATATGTCTATTTCCCATGGGATTTTGATGCAGAAAATACAGTATTTTGTCTCCTGTCTGTACTCTCTTCCAGTTTAGTCTCTTCCAGTTGGAGGTATGAAAAGAGCCAAGAAGGAAAAAGGCTTAAAATCTCCTGAAAAGGGCAACCCTTGCAGTGTGCTTTCCTCTGCCCACAGTGTACATCAGGCTTGTCTGCTCCTCCCTCTATATCTGACAACTGATAGCCAGGAACAAGACAGCGTAGGAGTGAGGTGGAACCAAAACTGGTGTCACACTTTTTATGTGGGGGTTAAACATACTGTTTAAAAAATTAAGTGGTGCTCTCAATAATTAGGACAGGTTGTCTACTTTTTCTCTCTTACTTTGATCCCCCTGGCTACTGCCAAGCATAGTGTGTGGAGGTATCTCCCATTCCCTAGGATGAAGGAGGAGTCAGCTCCTGCAAACCCTCCCCATTGCACATGAGGGCTTGAAGAGAGTGTCCAAAGGAACAGAGACAGATGCAGAAATTCTAAGTTTACTAATATGAGGCGACCTCCAGACACCTAGGATGTTCACAGTTCCTCCTGTGAGAAAGCCAAGCATTAAGAAATACAGAAATGGACACTTAGGTGCTTAAATAATCATTAAAAGACATATCCTCTGTGAGTGTCCAGGGGAAAAAAGCCTGGTAACTCCAGATGAAGGGATCCTTGTGGTGAAACCGATCACTACCGAGGATAATAGGTAGATTACTCATTTACCAAGATTTGGTCCCTATAAGTAGAAACGTCCTGGGCCTCCTGCCCGTGTCACCTTCCCTCATCTCCTAAAATCACTGCAGATTCACCAATATAAACTGGGAAACGCAGAATTAGCCACAGTGAGCGTTCGTGCTCTTTTGTGGGACTCTTCACAATGTGGGCTTAACTTGAAGATAATGAACCAACTTTGTCTAGTTAATTATGCTGCTTGGAAACCTTTACAATAAATAAAGATGCATGTCTAAATAGCCAAGCTCAGAAAATTATTTTTTCACTAGGTAAACTGCCCTTTTAGAGTTACTAATTATTCTTTTTTAATTTGTATATTTGCCTCATTAATTTTAATTTTCTACTAAGTGTTTATAGAATAAGCACATCCAGACACCCTTTCCCTGTTCGGGACTCACTCTATAGTAATCTTCAAAACTAGTAGCTTCATAAAGAAATGACTCAGAATAGAAACAGGTTCCTATGACATCCTAAATAACTGTCATGCTTAAGAATAGTAATTCAGAGGAGTCCGACCTGAGTTTCACAGCCAAAGAAAGAGTATATGGTGAACAACATTTTGCTGGAATTATTAGGACAGTGATGTTTGGACTTAAGATATAAAAAACAATTCATCCAAAAAAAAGTGTAAGTATTGTTGGTCAAAGTAATTTCTCAGTATAATATTGTATCACAAATAATTATATAAGTGATGGGACTTTACTCTCAGGACAAGTTTTCTCTAAAACTCTTTTATTCCATAAGTCACCTCTTCCTGACCTTATGCTGATCACATAAGATATTGCAAGGGTGTCATAAAAATGTATGTCCTTCCATGCCAAAAATAAATTTTAAAAAAGGCAAGAGCAAGAGGATTTCCTCAACTACAGACTATAAAACAGAAGCAGAAAATTACGGGGGGAAAAAAAAACCAAAATGATGAAAAGCATGAGCAGTTTTAAAACTCTGATTGATGGAATTTTCTCAAAATTTTAGGAGGCTTTTGAAGTGTTAGTGCATTTCACAGCAACCACTCGTAGTTTCTGAACTCTTATTTTAAAGCTGTATTTATTATACCAGGGACTCAATTCTGAACTCAGATACAAAGTATTTTTACCCTTGTGTATGTAATAAAATTAGTCACCCTTGCTGTGCCTGTTTGTGTGCCCATGGCAAACTCAGCTGCACGGCTTCGTGTCTGTGCTCTGATGTTTGGTCCTGGTTAACCTGCCTCACGCAGACCTGCTGTGCCAAGAAGGGACAACACAGAGCATCCATCTTTATTCAAACAATGTCTATCACTCAAACATTGAATTAACCTGTAGCCCAGTTCAAAAACTCCTGGATGAGACCCATTATGGCCAAATGCAGGAGGAGTTGTGCTGAACCAGCCGAGGCGGCTGAAGCTGAGGCTTCAGCTTGTCCTGCGCTAGAAACAAGACATATCTGTCTCCAAGCAGCATAGCTGGGATAAATGAAAGCATACCATGAGAGTGGTAAAGGGTGTAGCAGAGACAGGAACATTAATGTAGTGGTCTCCTGCCAAAAATTCCCCATGGGCTTATAAAACACTTCTTAAAATCGGCAGGTAATTCAGGATTTAGCAATTATTTTGCCAGCTCTGGCATTTTGCCTGTATGTAGTTGTTAATGTTTTTATTCAGTTTTATGTATTTCTGCAACAATCATCTGGTATTTAATCATCTCTCTCTATTTCGTTATTTTTTATGTTTAGCGAAGCAAAGCTTCTCTATTACAGTGCTGAATCTCCACGCTTGGGATCCCTGTGGTAACCCTGGCAACCTTGTTAGCAGGGTGGGCTACAGCTTCAGCAGCCAGCTGCCACCAGAGCTGGGGTGCGTGGCCGCTGCCGAAATGTCACCCGGGCTTTGGGGACTGAGGCTGCAAGGCTGATGCCTGTATGCAGCTACGCGTTTGGTTCTGCATGACCACATAGTCCCCTTTTCAAAACAAACAAACAAACAAAACTATTTAGTTTAAGCCTATAATGTAATTTCTTAGAGGGTGTTAAGGTGCTGCCACACAGTTCTTTGTCAAGATAGGTGGCAGGACTAAGGCCAAGCATTCTTTCTCAGCTTTTGTGATTTTTATCATTATTACTCATGCTCTTCTAAATTCTTTTTTAATCCACTGAGTAAACAATTCCGTGTTTGCTATAGACAAAAAGTTTTTTAAAAAGAAAGTATTTACTATTCTATTCTATAGAGTTCTCAAGCGTTCACTCTGTTAGCATAATCCATAACCTATTAACATAATCTATATTACGTTCTGCAGTATCATCTATTAAATTATACAACCATAAGAACATGTGAAATTAGTATGCACCATACAAATCTTACCTGATTTTTTTTTTACAGGTATTTCCCAAGACTCTTTCTTCCCATTTCATATATGTATATCTAAATGACACTATACTGATAGGCATAAAATATGGGCTGTCCCTGTCTTGAGAGATGTTGACAGTTGGTGTGGCTTTAAGAGGGAGCACTATACATGGTTAAAATTCCTTCAAACTGAACTACTGTGAAGTTTTAAATCATAATACTCACTGCAGTCTTCTGGTTCAGGCAATCCTGCTAAGTGTTCCACATCTTCTCTCCATCATCTTTCCAGTTTGTAGGTAGTTTCAGTTTTGTTGCATTCCAGGGTTCTACTTTAGTATGTTCACATTTCTGAGAGGTTTTTCACATTTCTGAATTAACTTTTTTTTTCGCTAGATGTAGTGTTTCTCAAAAGAATTCCTCCTAGAAGGTTCCAAAAACAGCACTCAGAAGAGTAAATGTTTTTTGCAGAATGTCTTGAATTTTGAAGCTGATCACTTTATTTTTATGTATGTTTACTTAGTTTATCCTTCATTAAATTCCCAGGGGATAAAAGTTTGCTTTAATTTTACTCTTCAAAATTCAGCACATGAGATACATTGATTTATTGATATTAGTTTAACCAAGACAAGAACTTGATCAAGTATTGGGTCTTTCTGCAGCAATTGAGTTGAAATTGATTTATGACATAAGATTAATGAATAATTTCTTCTTGATCTATTGTTGTGGATGGGAAATGCTGAAGACTTTCCCATAGATAGACTGATAGACTCTACTGTTTAGATTTCAATGTAGAAGCCAAGGACAAAACTGGAAGGGGAAAGGGACAAGAAGGATTAGACTCAAGGTTATAGTTTGAATTAGGGTTGAGATTGAGAATAAGTCCTGAATTGGTAGATTTACTCCGTGATCTCTAAGACCTTCTCTGTGTTGGTTTAAGAGCGAGGTGAGCACTGCTGTTACAGCAGTATCTATAGGGTTGTGAGTAGTGTTAAGATTGGTTATATTTGCTTAATGTTTGCCTTCTGCTTATCTCCTACAGTGAGGATGAGGGCTGAGACCCACAGAATCTTATGTGCTTGTTTGGTATGGATTTTTGTCATAATGTAATGTTAAAGATAGGGTTGGATATAGGTTAGTAATGGAAAGGAGCTGAAGCTTAGTTTATTTGGGCATATGGAGCATGCAAGTCTAGCATGCTTCCTTGTTCTTGTAATTTTTTCTACTCTTTATTGCTAATTCATGCTGTACCAAAGGTCAGCAGGCTTCATTTTGGCTGCCTGTGCTCCAGGCCAACTCAGAGAACATGCCACTGGTGATGCTGAAGGGGCCCTTCCAGGAAGGTCTGCAAAGGAGCCTCAGCCGTGGATCCCTCCTCAAGGTTACGATTAGGCATGAGGCTGGAAAGACAGTGGCCCCGTTGGGCCATGTGAAAGCCAAATCTGATTGAGGATGGGGGTGGATTTTACATTTACATGAGAGAGGGCTTCAGTTTTGTCTGAACTGTTAGATGAATTGCTTAATATTATTATTCATATTGATACTGCACACAGATCTAGTTGAGGACTGTTGAGAAAATAATGAGATGATTTTTAGAGCTAGTTCACATGAGAGCAGAGGTCCAGCACATTTTGATTTTCTTACACAGTATCTGGAGGTCCTTTAAAGAACAGGCTTTGTTCCATGGTAGGTAGTTTAAGCCTAGCTCAAACGTGCAGTTTTCCTGTTTCTTTTCCCTTGCATGTTTAGCTTTTTAGGAAACCTTCAACTCTCACCATTTCAGTATGAGAATAGGAAAGTTCATCTGAACAGTATTACTCCTGTAAACCTGTAATATTATTGATTCCTACAATAGGCTTAGTCATCTTCTGACAAAAATGGCAGTCATTCTGTCTTCAATCATTGGAGTATCAGGACATTTTAATATTCACTGTAGTAGCCTATTTACAGATAATTTATCTTCTTAATAGTCTCTTGAAAATTTGGTGGCAAGTTTTGGTAACAGACTGCCATTAAGGGCATAATATACCACCTGTAGTTTGCCAGTTTCTACAAACAACAAGGTGAGGAGACCCATTATACCAGCACATCACAAGGTCTTTCAAAACAACAGTGCAAGAGACACCGTTCCAGATACATCCACTCTCTCATTGTACAAACCTACAATATAGTCAGCTATGGAAAAAGTCAGAACTCTTAGATCCTGTGAGTATCAATGTGTAGGGAGTTCGTCATGAGATGATACTTTTGGAACGTGAACTGTGATATACAGTCATTGCTTTCAAATGTTAGAGAATAAGTTGGGAGAAAAATATAAATATCCACTGTCTTGGGGTGCCAGGAGGCATGGAAAATCATCACCCAATAAATCTTGTTGGGTTAAAAAATGAGTATGTGGGACCTCTAGGACTGAATACACAGTATTACCTGATTTATGGGAGTTATGAAGTTACATGGTGCATTTGAGAAGCCCAAGGCAGGGGGCTGTGCAGGTTGAAGGATAAATAGTGATTATATTTGATTTTCAGAACTGAGATAGAAAGGAAGAAAAAGGTCCATCAGGCGTCAATCACACTTTGAGATCCTGTTATGAAAATATCTCTCTACGAGGTACAATGGCATTTGAGCAGTTTTCAGTACCACCTCAGGGTAGTCCTTCACTGAAAAAGAGGAGTAGCTGAAAACTGAGTGCTTAGTGGAGATGTGGATTTTCAAGTAGACAAATTAGGAAAAGTTTTTTCTTCTGCAAGATTGGGATCCTGATGTAAGCAGAGAAGAGTTCTCCAAACCAACAATCAGGCAGCTGAACAAGGGAAGAATTAGTTTTTAGCTTTCAAATGTGTGTGCATGTGATAGCTAAAGCAGTCTTACAGATTTGGCAGAATCCTGCTTGTATTACTCTGAAAAACAGTTCTAGTATCTAATGAATGGAGTAGTAGAGAAATAGTACTCAACCAAAGCAATGTGATTATAAAAACTATTGTCCAGAAAAGTAAGCACTTTTCTTGTTTCCTGTTTGTTTATTGGGACCATTTCCCCTCTTTAAGACACCATTGGCATAAAGCAACAAGCTCATGTGTCAAAGATGCTCTAGGTGTAGGTGCTGCTGCCTTGAGGCAGGAAATGGAGTAGAGAACCACTGAAGGTCTTTTTTTCAGTGGTTACTGGAGCACTGGAAGTATAGCTTGGTTCTGTTGAATCTGTCAGTCTCTTTACAAAGCAATTATGCCTGGTGAATCAGACTAATTGAGAGAAAAACTATGTAAAGATTAAGGCTTATTTGCTGGAAAAAAAACCCCAACAGCATAGTCCACTGTTTGAATTTAGACACCTAAGCAAAAAAGTTGGGTTGTAAGAGATGCTGAGTGCCTGAAACTTTCTCAAACTCCAATGGAAATGCTGGAAACTAAGCAGTATTGGAAAACCCAAACAGTTTTGTCTAGATTCCAAGCTTTAAGCAACAGGATTTGTTCTTTTACATTTTCCATTTTCCCACCTCCCAGGACTGAAATTGTTTAATCATTTTAATCATTGATTTGTGAATCATTTAGTCAAAGCTAATGATAATACTTCTACTTCAGATTCTTTCTCATCAGTATGAACTTCTAGTTTCAATTGCCTGTGAAGCTCAAATTCTTTGTCAGACATAAATTGCAGATGCCATAATTTCCCTCAGAACTTTTCCTTCCTTCCTTCCTTCCTTCCTTCCTTCCTTGAAATGTAATGGTCTACCATGTGTCAACATGGGCCATGTAATTTGAGCTAGGCTTCCCAAAGAACTATTAATTAAATCTTTTTTAGGACACCAACAGCAATTTCTGCCTTAATGGAGCATGCTAAGTGGCTGCATAACTCCTGCATGCTGGACAAATAGCACAAACCACCACACCCTTCCCTCCTCCCAAGTGGATGACTGGCCTTATTATTTTGCCCGGTGCTGTTGCCGCTGAGAAGGACATTCCCTGTAATAGTTCCCTCCCATGGTGGGGCATCAGCTTGTCAGCAGATATAAGAATAAAAAGTTCTCAAGAAATGAGCCCTTCCACTGCTGTTATTTACACAAAATGTAGATTAATGAAGTGAAGCTGAGGTTTGCAAAGAGCATGGGCTGAACATGAGCTAAGCAGGGGAAAAGTGGATAGAAGCCACAGGGCAGATGCAGAAGAGTGTTTAACTTTAGTTTTCTTTCTAAACTCTGAAGTTAAGTCCACATTTAGGAGAAAACTTCGTTTCAGCACTTCATCGGCAGAATAACTTGTTCTTTTTTTTTTTTTTTTCATGTTAGATGTCCACATAGGAGGTCACAAGTAATCCATAAGCTCAAGTAGGAAAAATCCTGTGAATATGAAATTCTCCTTCTCTCTAAGGAACTATTTGGGGCCAGTATGATTCTTTGGCATAACTCCCATTCTTCCAGGTTGCCTTCAAGCAATACAAATATAATGTAGATATGAAGAATCACAAAATGGTTTGGGTTGAAAGAGACCTTAAAGATCATCTAGTTCCAACCCCCCTGCCATGGGCATGGACTACTAGACCAGGCTGCTCAGAGCCTCATCCAACCTGGTCTTGAACACTTCCAGGAATGGGTCATCCTCAGCTTCTCTGAGCAACCTGTTCCAGTGCCTCACCCCGCCCTTTTGTTTCCTTTTTTCAAAAAAAATTTTCTTTCCGAAAAGGAAAGAAGCCTGGAAACCATTATCTCTGTGTTTGTCATCCATGGGTGGCTATGCTCATATTGCACTGGGGCTGTGGAGGGGCTGGGCTGTGGTAGTGGGTCACAGACCTCAGCCTGCAGCAGCCCCTGATGCCAGAGCCACTGGCCCAGCAAGCCCCTTGCTGCTCTATACTGGGGACCCAGGCCCGACTGCATCCCCAGAAGCTGCAGGAAGGACAGGCTACAGAGAAATCACATAAAAAAAAGAAAATGAGAGTGAATATTGTAGTTGCAAAATGCAAAGCATACTTTATTGTGCATTCTTTCACTGTGTTTTAACATACAATTTTGTTCTAAAAAATTCTGGCTTATTCTGTTTGTGGTACACACTTAGGTACATTTAGTTGGTTAGATGCTATATCATTTTTTTTAAATCTAGTATCTCAAGCAGAATTAAATTTTCCTACTAAGCAGAATTAAATTTTCCATTCAAAAGGAATTAATTTGCTTTGGTTCTCAAAAACACACCCCAGGAACCAGCCTTCAGTTAAAATAAAGCTTTATGAAAAATGGAAAATCTCTGTAATTCCTTCAATTTTATGAACAAATTTAGCACTAAACTTTATTAAGCAATGTTTTGATTTTATAATTTAATAGCCTAGCAACTTAGAAGTTGTTAAGAAATCTATGTGTGCATCTCATAAATAATTCTGGCAGGTAAGAGCCAAAGTGCTGCTCTTTCTGTGGGCACCTGTGTATAGCTGTGTAGTGGACTTCACGGGAACAACATGGTATTATTGAAGATTTGTCTTGAAAGATTTATCTTATTCTGTTAAAACAAGTCATTAGATTTATCTCTTTCAGTATCATAGGTCTTCATTGAGTCAAATAAACCATATTTTGTTTACTGCCCTGGAAAGATATAAATGCTAAATACTCTTTAACTCTATTTTATGAGAGTGAATATTATATTCCTCTTTCCAGTGACCTTTTATTGCCTTGTGAATAAAAAAATAATTTACCAGACAGAAATAACAGCCAGAGGAAGGTGGGATTTATGAGCATGCCAACTCCACTAAAACCAAAGGATAAACATAATAGTCTCAGAATAAAAATGGTGAATTATCTAGTGTTCTATTCTCGTAACTTTAAAATAACTTTTCTCAGAAAATTAGAGCTTTACTCATATCATCATGGCAGAAGTAAAAGAGTGCAGCTTCTGTTTCTTCCTTTTTTTTTCCCCGTTCTTTGTATCCTAATGAATCTAAGAAATAATTAGATGTTTTCTATTTGTAAGAAATATGAATATGAAAGAATTAACCATCCAGTCTATAATACGTGATTAGATACATGAGCTGCAGAACATCTCTAATCTCTACATTCTAAACACAGCAGATATTTATATTACCCTAGCAATGTTAAGTATTTCTTTGTTGCAAAGAAATGTATGAAGTCTACAACTTTTCGAAATAAGGCAAATATCAAGTTTCCATGCTGAAATCTCTTTGCTCTATAGGATCTCTATAGGGTCTCTGATTTTGAAATGCAGTGTGCTTTGAGAAGTAACTGTAAAAGAGAAACTTTGTTTGCCTGAGATCAGCTCTCTTTTTTCACTCTACACAGAAATCTTATTTAGGTGGCATCGTGTTAAATCCCATACTGACATCCAGAGAAGCTAGTTCTTCCACACTTTAAGAAACAGTTATCTTCTCAAAATATGTGGTTAGTCTAGTTCAATAATCTCACTTTGCATTTTAACCCACTACCGATTTATAGTTAAATCTGATTTTTCTTTCATTGGAAATTCTCACTAAGGTCATGCACATGGACAGATCAGACTCACAGGTATATAGCTGATTTTGTAATTTCAAGCCTTCCCTCTTTTCTAAAATGTAAGAGACTCGCAAGTATTAGTTTTATTATTTTTTCACTCACATGATGCTACACTTGCATTGACAGCTCAGTACAAATGCTTGGCATTTATGTCATGCATTTGTTCTTGAAGACTTCTAGGATAGGAAACAGCTTGTTTTCCCAGCTTTCTCACTTTGATTTTCTTTCCAACTGGTATTTAGTAGTTTCCAATTCTCTAACCCCTCCAATTAGCCCATGGGATCCTTTGGAGAAGGAGAAGAGAGGGAGAAGCCAGAAAGCTGGGGGACAGCAAGGCATCCCTTTGCAAGGGGACAGCAAACCCCCTGTCTCGGGACCCCTCAGGTTACAGATGGAACATGAAAGGGAAGAGTGAAAGGAGGGGGAGAAAAGAACCCATGAAAATTTGAGGAAGAGAAATAGTTTCAGGGGAGTCAGAAGAACAAGAAGAAGTAGAGTAGGGTCTGTCTACATTAGATGAGGGCAGGGACCAGTGGTCAAGTCCTTTGTTAAATGGAGTGTGGGATGACCTTCTGTATAAGGATGAGATGGCTGCTTCCTCCTAGGGAGCAGCTGGTTGGAAGGGAAGCACATAGCAAAACACTCTCTGTACCCTCCACATTTCCAGTCAAATTACATTCTCCAGGTTCCCATCTGTCTCCTCTGGAAGTGCTTGGAACAGGGTACAGGGACACTACATGCTACTACAGTGGGTCGGATGAGGGCTTTTACCCTTTCTCTCTAAGGTTTTTAATTTATATTAAAGTTATTCTTATTTACATTGTGTTCCTTATTTCATATATAAGATAGTTTTTCATATTACCATCAGATTAATGTTTACTTATGAAATTTCACAGTTGCATGTATTTCCCAAGCAACGTGTTCTGAGAAAAAAAAACGAAAAACCCCCTCAGTTATGTCTAGTCAGGAGATAGTGCTCAGCCCTAACTGCCTGAGAAGATAAGCCAGCAGGTTTGTTGGAGTGGGTGGCCTTCATTCCTTCATAATTTCAAAGGACCTTATAGGGACTGCCATCATTATCTCCTTGGTGGAAGACTGAAATGAAAGAGCAGCTTTGCTAGTTCCTTTCTCAATATCGGGCACATGCACCTCTGAACACTACACAGAATTTTCTAGCTCTTCAGCTGCACAAAATAACGAAGTCAAAGCCTGAAGTGAATTATGATTTGTCTTTTTGTTCATAGGATGAAATGAGTATTCTACTGCCCTAAGATTCCATAGATTTTTATGCTAAATTAATGACAAAAATATTTGTGAAGAAAATGCCCATTTTGCACCTGTAATAGAATTTTCTTGCAGCAGCAGCAGCTGTGTCTGTTTCATGTAGATGACAGGCTGACAAATGGAAAGATTATTTCTGTTCCTTCTTTCATTTGAGAGTCATAAATCTGAAAAATGCGGAATAGATTTTTTTCATGCATCTTATAAGATTTTGCAGGAAGGTCCAAGATGGCAGAGAGGGCACAGTTCCAGAATATAAATTAAGGTCTGTACTGGTACCACCAGCAGCCACTCAACGTGATTTGACAGTATCTTTGTCAAATCAATATACAATGCTTTGTTGAACTAGTGGAGTAAGTGGATATGTCTGATAAAATAAACAGTGTGTTGTCCATGCCATTGACACGAATGCTTATTTAATAAGATCGTTTTGATTCAAAGTCAGTTTTGATATTTATACGATTGCAAATCCTGCAGAAGCAGTTGTGTCAGCCATCTGTATAACCTCATATTCCATAGAGATGCAGATCTAGTCAGCTTCGTCTTCAGGTGTTTATACAGTGCTACCGTATCAATAGTAAATACTATCATAATTTATATTCACCTTGCGTAGACAGACACAAAACTTTACCCTCTCTCAGTGGTAATACAAAGACCAAACAAACGGGATGCAGAGTTATTGGTAGCTCAGGTGCTCTTTGTCACCAGGCATTTCACTCTGTGTTGCTCTGGGTTTGGACAATTTGGGCGCAGTAATTACACCACTGACCTATAGCTCCACAGGAGTTCTTTCTTGGTTTTCAATGCAGCAGTTCCAATACAAATTTTCCTCAGACATATAGCTGCTAAATTTAAGAAAAATATAGATCCTTCCATACATATCTGTGGCAATTCAAAGGCAGCGGATTAAGTTGTATCTGTACTGGTAAGCAGCCAGGGAAAATGTCACCCTGGACCACACTGCAAAACATGTTCAGAGGACAGCGATGTCAGTAGAAACTGATCTCTCAGATCTGTGACACAATTAGACTGAAAAATCCTTACTGAGCCTTAAATGACATAGCACATATGTAATTTTATTTAGCTGTTCTTGTGACTGCCTAAAACCTTTTTTATTCCATACTTTTCTTCTTCTTTTTATTACTACACATATATACAAACACAGGTTCTCTTTATTCAACTGAAATATCAAGATTATATCATCAGAGGACACGTTAATGTCATCTTTTAGTGCATGAGAGGTCATATTACAATAAGGATTTATGGTTGTCTGGTTACCTTGAGAAAGTCCTTTTACTCACAGTGTAAAAATAAAGGCCAGGTCACAGGTTCTGTTCTTTAACTGCGGGATGACTTCTCTGTCACAATAAGCCTTCTTACCTCTGGAGTGTAAGAGATACTAGTTGCTGCTTGAATGTGGGTGAGCCAAAATTGTTTTTTTACGAAATAGCTGGATGTAGTGAGACCAATATGTCTTTCTCTCTCACTGGTACTGCTTCCACAGAGCACCTCAAATATCCTGAAACCTTTACCTTTTCTTCTTTTCATCTTCATAGGCAAAGAGAGTTGCCTTTTGTAGGGGATTTGTACACAGATTGACCCATTTCTGAGCCTTGAGCA
Source organism: Actenoides lindsayi (assembly GCA_025331215.1). Classification (NCBI taxonomy): domain Eukaryota; kingdom Metazoa; phylum Chordata; class Aves; order Coraciiformes; family Alcedinidae; genus Actenoides; species Actenoides lindsayi. Next base: position 39,946 of record WTSP01009702.1, on the reverse strand, counting down.
GAATCCAGGGTTTGTGCTTATGTGTTGCACACAAAGCAAGCCACAATGTGTTTGAATTTATAAAAGTATATTTTTTCATTTAAAATTATAGAACTACAAAATAATGATTTTAATTTGAATGTATAAGGCCTGCTTACATGTAGCTACCTGGTCTTAATATATGAAAGAACAACCTAAAGAGGAGAGGGTAAGGCTGTACAAGTGGGCTGGTGTCTTCGAATGTGGCGAGCTGGAGGTACAAAGCTCCCCATGTGCCTCCTCTCTGCCTCCTACTCCCTATGTTCAACATCCATCTCCAGATGGAGAGAAATGGGGAAGAAGCAGAGAGGTCGTTCTGTTCCTCCTCCATAGCATGGCCGCCTTCATAGAATGATTCAGGAAATTATCCTTTTTCATGCATTCCACCCTCTGGCAAGCATCTTCCCCATGGAGGATGCCAGCAGCATTTCTACCTCCAGGAGGAAGGAGATAAAATTGTAAATAACATTTAAGAGTTAACTATTTTTGGCTATGTTGCATAGGCTGAAAGTCCTATTTTCTCCTTCAGAAATTTGCTTTATGTGATCTGACTGAGGCAAGCCAGGGAGAGAACGCTGCAGACATTTATACCACTACAAATGCCACAGACCAGAGATCAGCAGCACAAGTGAGATTCAAATATAATGAAAATGGGAAATCACAAAGGGCAGAGTGACTGACACTGTCACAGTGGCAGGACTCCCACACATCCTGCAGCTTCTGTAACCCTGAGCAAACCTGTGCTGCAATGTGGATGTGTCCCATGGCATGAACACCACCTCGCCACCAGGCCAGCACTGTGTCAAACCGAGCTGTGAGAACATCCTCTGAGAAGGCAGCCACATCATTTCTACCCTGACCTAAACAAGAAACATTTTTATACTGCTCTGTAGACAAATGTGCTGAGGAAAGACAGCTATCTGATTATGTACAGTCTTTTACAACCTGGTGTCTCTCTGAAAAGACACTGGAGGCTTGTGAGTGGGCTTTTCCACTGGTCCCAAGTTCTTCTCAGCCAAAACATTTGGCTGACAAACCAAATAAAGACAACAAGAAATCTTTCTATAAATACATTAGCAGTAAAAGAAGGGGCAGGGAGAGACTCCATCCTCTATTAGATTCAGGAGGTAACATGGTGACTAGGGATGAGGAAAAGGCTGAGATGATTAATGTTGCCATTCTTTCAGTCTTTAGTAATAGGACTGGTTGTAGTCTGGGAATTCAGTCCCCTGATCTAAAAGATGAAACTGGGAGCAGAATGACCCCCCTGCAATCCAGGAAGAGATGCTTCACCACCTGCTGCACCACTTACAAGTACACAAGTCTATGGGACCAGGTGGAATCCACCTGAGTTCTGAGAGAGCTGGGGGAGGTGCTCATCAAGCCATTTTCCATCATTTTTCAGCAGTCTTGGCTGACTAGGAGGTCCCAGCAGACTAGGAGTTAGCCCTGATTTTACCCCTGTACTTGGCACTGGTGAAGCCACATGTTGAGTACTGTGTTCAGTTTTGGGCCTGTCAGTACAAGAAGGACACTGAGGTGCTGTGTCCAAAGAAGGGCAACAAAGCTGGTGAAGAATCTAAAGCACAAGTCTTACGAGGAGCGGCTGAGAGAACTGGGGTGGTTTAGCCTGGAGAAAAGAAGGTCCAGGGGAGACCTTCCCGCTGTCTCCAACCACCTGAAAAGGGGTTATAGGGAGGTGGGACTTGGTCTGTTCAACCAAGTAACGAGTGATAGAACAAAAGGAAATGGCCTCAAGTTGTGCCAAAGTAAGTTTAGAATGGTTATTAGGAGAAATTTCTGTCTTAACCAGGTTATCAGGCACCAGAACAGCTTGCCCAGGGCAATGGTGGAGTCCCCATCCCTGGAGGTATTTAAGAGTCATGTAGATGTAGCACTGAGGGATATGGTTTAGTCAAGGTCTTGACAGTGTCAGGTTAATGATTGGACTAGATGATCTTAAATGCCAGGTAACAATGCTGCACTGATGTCTGGGTTTGCACCACGCCACCTCCTCTGTCCCCGGAAAAAGTCCTAGGCACACAAACCAGTAAGGAACAGAGTTGTTTGAACCTGTTCTAAGCTTCAGGCTGTGCTTAATTTGTGTTCTAAATATAGCCTCTGAATTGCTTCTTGTGCTTCCAGGGTCTTACCTGAGAAGGAAGAATGTGGCAGACAATATAAGACAAGAAGATCTTAGCTTTTATTCATTCATAATCATTTTTAAGAGAGCACTTCACTGTACTCCCATTTACAAACAGCAAATGGCACTAAAGAATTTCCCTCCTCCACCAAGGGGGATGCAAAGAGAACAAGTATCATCACTTGGTGCTTCCTCTTGAGACTGCAGGGTTGGTGGATAATACTAAACAATTGAACTGCTTAATTTGATACAGCACAAGGTTTTGATGAGTAAAATATACCAGTGCAACACATACATATATATAAATGCAGCCCACATGAAATGCATTTAGTATCAGTTAAATATTTAAGTGTCATGAAGTGTAATTATAAATAGAAAATAATGGTAAAGCTATTCTAGTTCTAGTAGTCATTCTACAAAATACGATTCTTGACCCTGTGCTGTCTAGTAATTTCATTATTAAAAACTATCTGAGGAAATAATATCCTAATAAAGTTTGTAAATACCCCCAAAATCATGACAGAAAACCATAACCAAAATTTGCTGGCATTGAAACATTCAGTTCAGACCCAAATGTCAAGGACAAAGACTCCTACATTATAAAACACACCTCTAGAAACAGAAATCCTGAAAAATGTCTTGGGATTTGGAGCAGATGATCTGCTGCTCAGTGCTGTAGCAAGAAGAGCTAATGTATATAAACAGGATGATTCCAAGTAAGGAGGTTATACTGAGGAATATTTTGTCACTGTTTCTTGCGATATGAAACCCAGAAGACAGGATAAGAAGACAAAGTGTGGCAGATTCACAAGAAAACAAAACAACGGGCTATTTTTTCAAATGCTTCATATTAATACTCATTGGCATACAATGTTATCGATACCAAAAGCTTATGCTAGTGAGACGAGTCCTTGATAAGTACATTCCACAGAGCACTCTTGAGCCCAGAGGTGTCTGTGTTTGTTATGAAGCTGGAGGCTGGCACAGGATTCCAGAAAATATCACTCACTTCTTTCCTTTTTTAAACTTTCCCTGAATCATTCACTACACATCACTGTCAAAGATAAGCCATTTGTCTAGACATTGGGTCTGACCTAGTACAGCTAGTCACACACTGTTGTTCCTACCACTGCTATATTTACCATCCTGATGTATGATCAGATCTCTTCATATTGTGTCCGGTTCTCCGGGTCACGGTTCAAGAAAGAAACTGAAAATTTGGAGACTGTGAGAACATTTTAAAGTATTAGGAAGCAAGTCAAATACTAAGGGATCCTGTTATATGTGTATTAACAAGGGCAGGGCTAAGGTATAGTATCCAAAATCATCTAGCTCAGAAAGGCCAGACTCTTCAGCAGGAAAAAGTCATGCATGATGGTAGGATTCATCTGATCAAATACAGATGTCTATATCTGAGCTGGTCCATCTAGAAGCTCTGTGTGTCAAGGCAGATCTAAGCAATACTCTCAGTGGATTGTAAAGCACAATTCATCTCAGTCTAAAGTAGATGTCTGAAACGAGTTAGATGAATCACTCCCTTAAAGTTTCTATTTGCTCCCCAGTCTGTGAAAGGCACCTAGCGTGACTAGCACAGTCGCAGACCTCTACTGGAGGTGCCCAAAGCTGGTTGTACCTTATTTCTGAAGTCTATGAACTGATTAGTAGAGATTAGTAAGAGTAGTAGAGTACAGGTTCCTGCTTAGTGTCATTAGTGACTGGAACACATTATGAAGGCCTGAGATGGCTGTTCTTCCAAAGGCTTTTTAAAAATTAAGGTTGCACTTTATTTCCTAGAAAATATGCCTAGTAGAAATACGGCTGTTGGCCTTGTGCCAGAGGCTCCTCTGGCTCATGTTGTATGGGAGGTTGGACTATCAAATCATAATGATTCCTCTTGGCCTTAAAAATCTGTATCTTCGACCACTGCTAATGAATAGTGGCATGTTTTCAATGCCTTATTAAGTGACTCTTGATCAATACAGATGTGCCATTTACCTGCAGGGTTTTTCTCAGAATTGTTAGCTGCCACCGCTGTGTTCGTTTCAAAGGATGTAATGTTACAAATCAGCTTATGAACCTTAGATATGCCAAAGTTTTCCATCAGTACCAAAGGGCAGATATAGCAGTGGCTCAGAGGGTGGTAGACTTCCCCCTTGGCACTCTGCTCCATGCTGTGCAGCCAGAAGTGAAACTGCAGCATAGCACAGCCCTTTCTATCAATATCATAACAACATCCATCCCTGTGTAGCCAAATTTATCCTTGCATCACTTAGTTTGCAGTGAAAATGGATGGATTTAAAGCTTGGAGTTTAAGGAGAGTCTTTCCTGACTCAGTCTTTCATGTTACTGACAGGTTTATCTAAGGTGTTGGATGCCTTTATATCCATCATTGTCATACATAAAGATAATAGCATGTGCATGGCTGTGCCATGAGTGTGTTCTACGCTATCCTTGTTTTCATTAAATACAATGGCAAGCAAATGCATCATTAAAGTTAGTGTTCACAAATACAGTTTGACTTTGTATTGCTGCCATTTAGGATGACTAACCAGGACTTGCACACAGTAGCTGTGTTCTCGGAGTAGCGAGTATGAAATCATATTGTGAGTCAATACAACAACAAAGACACTTTTGACTGGTCTCAATACTTCACCAACTAAAAAAAATTCTCCTAATTTTGTCAAATCTATGACATACATAGTAGCTCCTGACACTGTCCCTTCATTAGTATTGGTGTCATTAGAAACCCTGCATGTTTAGCTTTTACTAAAGGGCTGGTAAAGATGGCATGAGCAAAGGGAGCTTTGAAGAATATTATAAAACTAAAATAATCTGCTTCTCATGGGCTGAGCAGTGGTCAGCATCACTGATAATAATCACTGTCTTGTCCAATTTGTTTTCATCTCACAAATGAGCACAGCTGGAAAAGCTGTACCTGAAAGGCTTAAATTCCTGAATCCTAAAGCTGGTTCTCTAGCTGCAGGTGCTCAGACATCTCTAAGGTACTATCAGCAAGCCCAGTCATAAATCACAGAGACTTGCTATTTACCACTGTGACTGATCTCCAAAAACAGGATCAATGCAGTTCATTCCTGAAACCTGAAAACAAGTGTATATATAAGAGAAAGTGTCAAGAAAGACAATATTAAAAAGAAGGTCAAACTTTAATTCACCTTGGTTCCCAGAAACATTCCTTAAGCCTCCTGATGAGAATAATTTCACAGCCTGTGTGGATTGCATCACGCCCACCCTTAAACTGAATCCTTTAAAGATAGTTACAGACTCATTTTTATTCTAAAAAATCTTTACTGTGGTGACATCCCTTCTTAGTCAATAAGGCAAATGCAGATGAATTAAATGTAGTTTTCAATGGTATTTTTGCTGCTAGGAGGCTCACTCCAGGTTTTGCCCCAATTTTGGGCACTGGAGGGGCATATTTTTGCACTGAGGCTTGGAGGAAAGTAAGCACTTTGAGGCAGTGATGCATAGAGCAGTCTATATTCTCCAGCACAAGGAACTGTCTTGTTGTGGAGAGAAGGCAAAATCTAAGCTCCTGCCAATCTAATTCCTTTCTCCTTGCACAAAGTCATTACTCTGCAAAGAAAGATTGCTCTCCCTCTCACAATCTGGTCTTTAACTCCAGCATCCAGCACTGAGACACAGGAGGAATTCTCACAGCCTTTGGCATCTCTTTGCTGTGTGCCAGCTGAACCACAATTTGTTCTTTCCAGAATACATCTTGCAACTGAAGGAGCAGACTGTGCTATCATCATACTTGAATAAGGTGAGATCAAAGATCCTTCCAGCCCAGTATCCTGTTTCTGAGAGTGGACAGCAGCAGATGTTCTGGGAATAGTGTAAGAAAAAGGCAAAATACAGTGACACTTTTCCAGTGTGTTCACTCTGAATCCAAAGATTTGTGCCTCACACATTTCCTCAGCTAGAGCCAAAATCTGCTCACCACTTTTCTCCATAAAACTTTAACAACCAATACTGTTCATTGTTCTCCCTGGAGCTGATCGTCAAGGTAGCCATGCCACCAGAAATCCCAAGTATCTACCATTCATCTGGTTGCATTACATTCCCCACCAGTTACAACAGAATTGGGCTTTCTCCTGTCAGGTTGCCTCTTTTTCACTGGCACAGCTAGAAACAAGAATCTCCACAAATGGGTAGGCAAACCCCACTCTCTGTCAGGACCCACTAACGGCATAATTGTTTAACTTTGCTGACTTTCATGGAGCAGGACTACATTTTCATTGGACTGTGTGTCATATTAAAAAAAATGAGCTAGAACAAAAGTTTTTGCACCTGCTACATTTTAGAGTAGAGCTGTGCAGGCACGGCTGGGTAGATGGGCAAAGGAAATGTTCACACCATGTTCTGGTGCCAACTTGAGCACTCAAGAAGTCTTCTGTAGCCAAGAGAAAGAGAAGACATGTACCTCAGCTCTAAAATTATCCTAGAGAGATCAGCCTCCTCATCTAGTTTCTAAATTTGGAGCTAAAATTCAGGCACACGAACACCCTCCCCATTACTCCCAACATTTTCCAGTTACCAATTTTGATTTAAAAATAAAACTAAGTGATTAGATCTCTGACAATCTGTGGTGGCCCAGCATCTTGCCTTGCAGCAGTTTCAACTCTGGCAACAACAGAACTTTTAGGAATAAAAGCTCTGACTGATTTTCTAGTTAACTTAATTTATTGTAATTAGCTTTACTTAATTATACATACAGCTGTTCTGCACCCTCAACATAGCTCAGGGGACTGTTTAAAGTGCTTAAGTCTAAATGTCATGTTTTAGCACAGTATTCTTCTTCTCAGAATCTGGTGGGAGGGAAGGGCATCCAGCAGCCCATTTTTCTTTCCTTTGACTGTCTCCACACACTTTGAGCACATCCTCCTCCCCTACTCCTTTCTCTTCTTGGGCAAAGAAGAGAGATTTGTTCCTCTGCTACACCTGACACTCAGTGCACTGAAGGGCTGTGGGGACCGCCACTTTTGCCCCTCCCCAGGGCAAGCACTGGCTGTCTCCAGTAACTCTCACCTGGTCTAGTCAGAGGAGGAATATGCCTCAAAGACAGCATTAACCTTGACCGCTGCCTTTACACCACTGACATATAGAGGTGTCCTTTGTTCCTTATCGCAGATAAACAGTGGAAATATTTACAGTATTGAATCTTACGTTACAAATCTCATGAGCAGACCTTCTTTACAGTAAAGCTTCATGAGGACTTCTCCCCAACATGTTCTCAAAACATTCCTATGCTCCTAAAGCTGGTAAATAAGTTGTCTAAATCACCTCAGCACAACAGGCAGAACAATTTCAGCAAATCGAGCACTTACATAAACAATCACCTGGACTCTTCCACTAGGTTTGTGTTGTTTATTAAAAGTAGGTAATGACAATATTTGAAATAGATTGGAATTTTAATCTGCTTTTCTGTCAGATGAGACTACGCAAGGTCACCTTCACTGCAGATCAGACACTCACGTGTACACATTCCCTACACATTAACCAGTGCTGTCCAATTTTGATGATATTGTCATTTCACTTAAAATAGTTTAATTTTTTCCCCTTTATTGACCCAAGAGAGTTTTGATATCTTTAGCTTTGCCAGGTCTTTCTTGTTCTGTCAAACTTTTGCAAGCAAGATGTAGAAGGTGCCAGAACATCTTGGGGATAATTAGTCTTCAACTAATTTGAAGCAGTAATGATGATATTCTAGATTTTTATGGAGCAAATGTTTTATGGTTTATTAATTGCACTTGTTCTTTCCTTTGGTATTTTTCCTGATGTCTAATAGCCTTCAGGTTTACTGTCTAAACTACTCCTATGCTGCACATCTTGTACCCCAAAAGAAAGCCTTTATGATAGCAGCCTAAAGCCCAGATGCTGCCCTTTGGAGAAGGAAAGTATTTATGAAGAAAACTGTAGTCAGAAGCCTATTCACTCCTGATGGGGAATGTCTGGCAGATTGTGCCCTTTCACAAACTTGGGTCTCAATGTATGGATTCTGTTTGTTTAAAACAATCATGGCTTGTAGCACCATCCTGGACAGGTACCTCAGAAAGTCTAACAGGTATAATCAATGGAGATCCCTACACCTTTTCTCCACATACATCTGTCTCTTCCTTCTTCCTCTCCTTAACTTCCTCCTTCACTGCCAAGAGCTTGAGAGCTTTGACTGAACTTTTGGGTAATTTTGTTTGGCCATTGCATAAAAGGTTTGAGGCAGACAGGGTGACCTGGTGGTGAGCCAAGTGGTGTCCTGGAGGCTCCCTTGGAGCAACATAAGGGTAGGACTGTGACAGAGCTGGTATCTCCCTGGGAAGGAAGCTGCTTACCCCAAACTTCTGCAAATCCTTATAGAATTTTGCAGATAAGGACTGGGGAGCATAGAAGGTAGGAAGACCTAAGTTTGACTATAAACTGATTAGACAATTTTGTCTAATTTAATCTAATCTAACCTTAAAGCCAATTTTCAAAGGGGAATTAATTGCTGTATCTTTTTTTTTTTTTTTTTTTAAACAAATTGTCCATGTTTTCCATGGGTGGCAAGGCATGGAATACTGCAGTGGCCTTGGTTCTCACACCACTCCTGTAGCTCAGGGAAGTACCATTCAAGAGATGGGAATAAAACATGGGAGCCTGTGGCTCCCATGTGATCCTTCCAGATGTTTGTGGTGGTGCAGGGATGTGATGTCAGGTTCTGCATACTCTTTTGACTATTTTCTCAATACTACTGGCTGGTGAAGCCAAGGATATCAAGCTACAGCTTCTTAGGCAGACTAATGCACATTTTGAAGTGAAGGTCAAATTATTACTTTCTAATGAAGTATTGGTTATTCCTTGTAAACCTTGGAGAAAACAACATCAATCCACACAACAGATGGAGGCCTCTTTGTCCTGCTGTGCCCCTGCGAGTCCCTGTTTTGCAAATGAACAAAACACAGAGGCAGATATATTCCTGTCATCTACTCAGGACACTTTCCTACTTACTTGGAGGCTAAGAGGATGCAGGTTATACTCTTTTCCATGAGTTTGGTTGGTGTTTTGGCACAGACAGGACTTCTGGAGACAAGTAAAAACAGCCTTAGCTGCCAGTGATTTCTGTGGCACAGAAATGGTTGGTGGGGCTGTGTGACTGTTGTGGTGGGGGCAGGAATATTTATGGATTTCTTAATTTAGGAGCACCTTTGTGCAATTCATTCTTTAAAAGGCCATTGAAAATTGGTTTTGTTTCTTACCATTGAATATGAATTTTTTTTTCCCTGTCTCTCTCTGCTACCCAGAGAAAGCCAGAGGTTTGTGAAGCTAAGGGGTGGCATGTGTCTCACAAAGTAAAGTTAAACACAGCACTTTTCATCTGTGATTCTCAAAGACCCTTGCTAAACCTATCAGCTTTTTTATCATAATTTTTAGCTGGGACTAAATAAAGAACTAAGAAGTATTTAACTGCAGGGATTATCAAGTAATTAACTGGCAATGTGAAAATGGCACCTGGAAGGACGTTGTCCATCTCCTGTAAAGGAGGACCAAATGAAAAACTTCAGAGAAGAACAGTTAAAAGTCTCACAGAAGTCAGAGTCCTCTTCCTCCAAGTGTGATCATTCAAATACTGAGAGATGAGTAATAGCCCTGTTGCTTTACTGGAATTTGTTCTGGACCCTCACACTTACTCTTTCCTTGGTATCAACACCAACTCTCAGGGGCAGATCTCCTCCTTTCCAATATTCTTAAACATCCAGGTGCCCAGGACTGGGGTATGAGAAGCCAGAGTCGTATGAAAAACCAGAAACAGCAGAGGAATTTGTCACTGACAGTAAGAGCAACTCACACTTTCAATTTACATCTGACATTTGACTGTTACCTCATCCTCCTGGGCACCATTTCTCTATTCACAATATTGCATCCTCTGACACTTACAGAGTAAAGCTCAAATTCATCAAGGTGCTGAGGTACAGTTGCTGGTACAACAGAGGGTTGCTGTTGCATAAGAAGTCGGGGTCCAGCAATGAGATTGCCAGAGCAAACTGGAGGTTAAGCACTCTAAAATTAAACTCATGATGCCCAGCATGTCCAGGTGGTCAGCAGGGAGTAATGCAGAAACCCTGTGAGAACTGCTTTGGGATTTACAGTCCAAAAGCCCCGCGTAAACTTAGGTACACACAACTAAGCTGTCCCTTGGATATATGCATCTATGTACTTCTCTCTCTCTCCCTCTCTCTGTCTTTCCTTTGGATAGATGACGACAGGGGAAGGAGAGGTGTGAGAAGTTGGCAGACTTATTACCCACCATGACTCAGTTGGCCTAAGCAGGTTGTACAATACTTGAGCTGATTTTGTCATTTTTATTTCATGTTTAGAATCATGTGTCCCACATCTTCCCTGAGGACTCCCAATGCTTCCAAAATTGAGAAAAACTCCCAAACAACACAAGCTCCAACCCCCCAGACCCCAACCCAAGCAGTAAGATGCACACTAATATTCCTTGGTAGAAAATTTTCAAATTGTTATTCCAGATAGGAGTGTGTTACCCTGAAGTTGGAAAGAAAATATTCATATGATTATGCTTATAAAAAAGGGGAGACTTATTTTTTTTTACAAAGGCCTGTAGTGTCAGGAGAAGGGGCAACAGTTTTAAACTGAAAGAGAGTAGAATTACTTCAACTTAGAAGACTTTAGTCTTCAGCACTGTATGTGTTCAAGACCAGGTTGAATGGAGCTTTGTGCAACCTGCTCTGGTAGGTGTCCCTGCCCATGGCAGGGGGGTTGGAACTAGATGATCTTTAAGGTCCCTTCCAATGCAAACTATTATATGATTATGCTACACAATTTTTGAGCTTAAATGCATGAATATATGTTGCTTCCTGTAACAATAAAGAAACAAATATGCTTTTAATTCACAAAGTAGGCAGATATTGGAGGAAAACTCTAGACCTAATGCACAAATATCCAGCAACTGTTTTTTTTTAACAGACTTTACAAAACCTGTTGGGCAAACACAATCCTAACTAAATAATGCTGATTGTACTTCTTCCCAAGAATAAATAATTGAAAGGGATCAAATGATAAATGAAATGAATGGTGCCCCATCAAAACAAATGGTGATAAATAGAAACACCTTGGTGTTGCTAACACTCACACTAATGTGAACTGGTCAGTGTAATTTATAGTTTGGGATTTCTTTTTACCTTTTGCAGGATGGTTCTTTGTGCTAAATCTGATGTTGGAAGTGATAAACTAGGAAGAGGAAGGTTGTCTAATGAGCAAGTAGGCAGCAATATATCAGAAAACTCAGATGACTCTAGGCTGTTACCAGGTTGTGGGGGGTTTTTGTGTTCCTTTTACAGTAGAAAAGCATACTTGGTCTGAAGACATAGTCCAAAATATACGAATATTTTACGTTCTTTTCCATATATATGTGCAGGATGGGCATACATATAAGTGTATCATCTTCAAATATGTGTACAGGTCTGCAAGACTGGAAGGACAATCTGTACACATAATCACTGGAACAGTTTGCAGTTACTCGCCTATGCATGTTTAAACATGCAACTATACGTCTGCATTTCTGAAAGTGAAGCCCTTTATGTTTTGCATGATATATAACCCAATAAAATCAATGGGGAAATGATCATTTAATTCAATGAGTACTTGATCAAATGCTTAATTTTCTTACTTTTAAGGTAGAATGCAGTTCCTCCAGGGAAAATATTTAATCACAGGCAAAGCACCCCTGTAATTGTCTTCATTATTTCATTCAAAAGGACTTAATGAATAAAGAGGAGAGAGCCATTTATCATCCCATAAAGATTGAGAAATGTTGAAAATTAAACCATATAAATATCAGAAATCAGAATACCGAGAATTTTCATGAAGCAATAATATAGGTGAAATTGTCATTTCTATGGTTCCAAATATTTCATTTTGCTTCAGACTTCTGTGTTTTAAGTAACTTAAATGTCAGTATACAGGTCTTTTTGAACAGAAAATCCAGCAAAACCTTTTCTTAGAATAATAACATTGGAAGCTTAATGCTATTTATGTAAATATTCTTTTCTTTTCATAAGCCAAAATACGGATATTTTCCCATATTTTGCTTTAAACATTTTTCATCAAGAAAGCTGTTTATTAAAAAAATTAACTACTTGTTCTGTTCCAAATTCTGCGGAGTCCCCACAACTAGAAAAACTAGAAGTATTTTCCCTTTTTTTCTCCTACTCATGGGTGAATTTCCTTCAAGTATCTCTAATCTTTAATGATATTTTGCATACAAATCTGGGCACAATTTTTTTGACAGTTGTCTGCTGAAAACACCCAGAAAAGACAACCTGATGAATATGGTGGTTTGCCTCAGTGCTTTCAGCTCAGCATTTTGCTCACTATCACAAAGATCTGATCTATAGGTTTGATATCTAGGATTTTTAATGGTCTATGAATATCTATATAAAAAATCATTACAAGAAGAAAAAAAACATTACTTATTAAATTCTGCTTTCCCGTGCTACTTACATTGCTCTGAAGCAAAGCCTATCCTTGCTGTGATATTTCAATTTTGTATTTAATTTTGTTGTTTTTCTTGATGGTGGTTCTGTATCTTCCTAACTTTTTTTGCTCTTTTTGGTTATCATGGGGCAACCCAGCTCTTTTTTCATATTCAGTCTCATCCTAGATGACCTGTATGCCAGACATACCTTCCTCAAGCTACCTGCAAGCCTTTTCTTTGCCATCCCCTCAGCCTAGTGCAAGAGCATGATGTGGTAGTGTCAGAGAGCATTTCTAGCAGATAATACCCTAGCAGACAGCTGTGTAGGTAAACTTAGGATGAAAACTTCAGAGAAATAGAAGATAACCTCCTGTGGCTGCAATGTACCTACTTCTCATATAGCCCACAAACTAAAAATAGGCTTTTGTGTTTATCTACAATTTGTATTTTTTATTTTCTGTGGGTTCGCTATTAATTATGAACAATAAGGTAATTAAAAAAAGGTCTTTCTGCGTGCTTTGGCTTTCCTATAGCTGAGTTAGCAACTCTGGCTACACACTGAGATGACTGGTAGAGCTGCAGGCCCTTATTGCCAAGCTCTGCAATATATTTTTCCCTCATTGGCAATGAGCAACTTTTTTTTTTCTTCTTTTAAAGCTTCTAGGTAATAGTTTTATTATTCAAAACTCATGGAAAGGGAGAGATACCCAAAGAGACACCAGATGAAAGCCTCAGCAAGTCCTGCATTTAAAAATATCCTGATTTTTCTTTTTTTCTTTTTAATTAAAAAAAAAAAATCCCTTTACCCACATGGTTCTTATTTTTAAAACTTTAGTTACTGCATCCAAATTTCACCTTTACCCTCCGCCTCGCATCTTATGCTTCTCGGTTACTACAGGAGTTGAGAGCCTTGCAGTACCCATGGAAGTTTGAGAAATACTGACATTTTATACTGACATTTTATCCACAGAAGCCCAAGTTTCATACATTAAAGCTACCATGCTTAGCTGCCTTCAAAACCAGCTGCTTAAGTTCCCTTTGATATTTTCCATGGTCATACAGGAAGTTTTTGGAGAAGTAGAGACCTAAACCTGGAGCACTTAGTATTACATGGTCTCTTGCATAGTCATATAAGTCATAGCTTATTGTCTGGCTAGATGGTATCAGTTCTTCATAAAGATCAGCAACTTTTTAAAGACTTTTTGCAGTTAGGGGAGGAAAACCACCAAGAATACAGATTTATTCATATATGGAAGGGGAATATGCATCCTATGCTTTGGATAGCATGAGGGAGCAGCCTACCACAAAGCAATGGCTGGGGAACATCCATGAAGTGCAATCAGCGAGCATTTGAAGAGGTAATGAATCATGCAGTAAGTAATAGATCGGATTTATTTACCTAGAGATGGTTTTCTTACATTTAAAGAGGTAGAGCTTCTGTCTGGCATTAATGTTCTAGACGACCTGTAGTTTGCAGTTGTAGTATGAAAGTAATTATCTTTTTGATTTCTTAGGTACCATAAATTGGTTTGTGCCATTGGGTTACTGCAGCATAAGAGACAGCAGGTCTGAAGACTAAGTATTAAATGTTTTTCAGTGTCTGAGAGAAACAGTACAGCAGATGAGTGGTGCAGGAATGTATATTAGCCTTCCCTATTTCAAACATTTTCATCATACTTGCAGTTTGCCCTATGTTAATCTACCTTATCCATGTGGTTATCATTAATTTCTCATGTGTTCAAGAATCCACATGTGAAATGATTTCCTTTTCTCCAGAAGCAAAAGTTTGCACTCAATTACTGATAGAGTATTTGCCACTTAAAACTAAAGTGCTTTGTTTTGCTGAGTTGAGTCATCAGTAAAGGGTATGCAACATCCATCTTGCAACCAACTGTAGTCAGACCCTTTAATTAATGGCTTGGGATTCTGCTTTGTCTTTTAAAAGGATAAAATCTAATTGTGGTTCAGATTAGGCTGTCTAATGAACATGACCACAAAGCAATTGATCAAAACTAATAGGGGGAATAGTTAACGCCAACATTAAGTAAACCTCTTGTTTGTTTTGCATAAGTAACCTAAGGAAGCATTGCAAACATTATTGATGCATTATTTACTTCGTTGGAATTTTAGCCAGCTACTTTGCTGTGGTTCAAAGACAGAAACTCTAAGCCATATTTTCCTAGTACTAGGAATATTGCTCATTCATCTTCCATTTTATACAATATTACAAAGATGCTGTTCTGAGTGGTTTTTGACATGGTAAATCTAATTTTAATTTAACACTTCACACATGAAATCAAAACAAAGACCAACTTTCTCCTATGGAATGGTTTTTTTTATTACTGAAAACAAGCCTTATGTCCTAATTAGGCAGAACTGGAGATCAAAAGATAAACTTCCAATTTTCACTGTGTTCAGGGTGTATTTGTAGGCAAAAATTAGGTCAGAGTATGAAATCCACGCTCCAGATGCACAGTAAATATTTCACATATACACAATAGAGCAATATATCTTTGGAGTTCTTTCTTCTCAGTCTTTAGTTAGATAAAATAGAAACCTAAGCAAGGGTTTCAAGATAAAGCCCTGTACAAAGATCATCTAGGATTATCCTGTATAGTGCAATTATTCGGGGACAAGACTTTCATATTTAGATATATTCAGATTTGCAAACAAAAGTCCAAGGTCCTTTTACGTATTTTTTTCTGACACAAGGGAAATTTCTTAGACAATTTTTTTCAAGTTCATTATTTATGAGAATTTGTATGGGAAATTCAGTTTAAGATAATAATAAAAATTCTTGAAATTACAACAGTTTCTTGAGATGTTACGCTAGAGATCTGGAACATTCCTTAAGATCAAGGAAAAGCTAGAAAAAGAAACAAAAGAAGATATAAGAAAGTTTACTGGACTAAACATAGATGCTGAGAATTTGAATCATTTCCAGAGAATCACAGAATGGTGGGGAGGCCCCTCTGGAGGCCATTTAGTCCAAATGCTGCTCAGAGCAGGGTCAACTACAGCAGGATGTTTATGGCCACGTCCAGTCATATTTTTAATATCTCCAAGGATGGAGATGCCACAACCTCTCTGAGCAGCCTGTGACAGTGTTTGACCACCCGCAGAATAAAAAAGCTTTTTTCTTACGTTTAAGCAGAATTTCTTGTATTTCCATTTGTGCCCATTGCTCCTTGTCCTGTCACTGAGTGCCACTGATAGGACTGTGATTTGGTCTTCTTAACTTCTATACTCCTTCACTTCATACACTTTGATAATATCCCCCCAGACCCTTCTCTTCTCCACACTGAATGGTCCCAGCTCTCTCAGCTTCTCCTCATCTGTCAGATGTGCCAAGCTCTTCAACATTGCTGAGGCCATTCTCTGGATCCTCTGCTCTATGTCCATGTCTCATACAGGGAAGCCCAGGTCTGGACACGGCACTGGAGAGGCATCTTACCAAGTCTGAGAAGAGAGGGAGAGTCACCTTCCTTGACCTGCTCACAATGCTTTTCCTGACACAGCCCTGGAGCCTGTGGGCAAATTTTGCCCAACTTTCAATATCTGCAAAGCATATGTTAGCTACACAAAGCTGTCTTTGTAATTAATGGAGAGAAATAGAAACACCTCTTGGAAGTATTATGAATTGCATCCTAGAATTGTGTATTTCTTTATATTGATGGTAAAAGGAATCTAAACAACTAACTCAGATTAGAAGTCTAGCACTAAATAAGAGACACGCAACCCCTAAAGCGTAACTTAGAATTTATGAAGCTAAAGCCAAGAAGGGGGTCTGCTCTGCCTAAACACTTAGCACTTATTTCCATCTAGCTCTATCTGAGTCTTATATTTCCTGAGGTCTCAATTTACAAAGAATTACTTTTGTTTGGAAACATGGTCAGAGAAGAATAAAGTACTTACCTCTTATAGAAGAACCTGTTCACCAGAGCATTCACCCAGGTGGTGGAAGAAAGACAGATCCTCCTCAGCTTGGAGAAGTTCAAACCTGTTTCAAAGGTTAGGGCTGGGCTGGCCACTAGATGTATGACAGACCCTCCCTACTAACCCCACTCCCTTCCCCATGGGGAAGAGAGGGGGAATAAGGGAGAGAGAGACTTATGGATTGGAAAACAAAACTAAAACAGCTTTAATGAAAAGAATTACAAATTAAAATTTAAAAAACAAACCAATTAAATTAAATTAAATTAAATATATACAAAGCCAACAGCAAACCCAACTTCCCTGGTGGCAATTATGTCACTGTCACCACTGATGGTGTGGAGCAGGCACTGGGGAATTCCCAGACTGGACTCAGTATTCAGGGTCTGGATTCTGGAACTGGATTTGGGAACTCATGGATTGGGATTGGAGGCAGAGTGGACAGAGTCCTCCTCAGATACTTGCACCTCACTTATAACTTAAGTTTGACAACTCTTACCTTGTCACCCACTGATGAAAGGACTGTCCTGTGACTTGTCCACACTAAATGTACAGCAAGGGCCATGGCCCAGAATTTCTTTTCCAAAGGGTGTGTCATTCCAGTTTCCTCCCAGGGGCATGAATTTTCTAAAGCACAACGTCTCAACTCAGTAGGAGCAACAAGGCAGTTATCTTTGTGCTTGCTTCACTGACTTTAAGGACAGACTGTGTGAAGTAATATACCTAGATTTCAGTGTTACTGGATACCATATGATTCAAATGAAAGACAAATCCATGGGAAATGATCGTTATTAGTCAAATTGCTTTAAGGGAAATTTTTTCTTTATTTCTACATTTCATAACCAGCTCTCCATCTTAATGTCTCCTTCACCTGTTTAGACAGAAGCTTTTTGGTCTAAAATCCAGAAATTTCTGCAGGAATGCCAGAAATAAATACACCCCATGAAAAGCTCCACATAGTTTACATCTGTATTTCCAACAATGGGATAAGTCAATGTATTTCTCAACAAAATTCCTATGGCAAAAAAAAGGCAGGCTTCCTTCTCACTCTGTGTACAGATGTAATGTGAATGTAAAAAGTATTATTTTTTTAATTACATAAAAGTGTAAATGAAATTGCAAAGGAAGCCCGAGAAGGAAATGTAGAAAATTGCATTTTTTTAAGAATTTCAAATCTGTTCACTTTCATAAGTGGTGATCAGTGGCAGGACAAGAGGTAACAGACACAACCTTGTACATAGGAAGTTCCATCTAAACATGAGGAGGATCTTGTTTACTTTGAGGGTGACAAAGCACTAGAAAGGGCTGCTCAGAGAGGTGGTGGAGTCTCCACCTCTGGAGGCATTCAAAGCCTGCCTGGATGTGTTCCTGTGTGACCTGCTCTAGGTGAACCTGCTCTGACAGAGGGATGGGACTAGAAGATCTCTAGTGGTCCCTTCCAACCCCTATCATTCTTTGATTCTGTGATTCTGTAAATAACTTTTTCAACATACGAAGCCAAATTTATTCATAAATGAGAGGGAAAAAATAATGTAAAAACATGAGATGCTCTGCTGTAAAGAGGAGGAGATAAGAGGGATGATACAGATTTTTTCATACAGATCTGAAATACAGACTTTATAAAGATGACTACACAAAGCCAACCCATGCAAAGGGAATCAGAAAGTAACTCATTTCCCTTTTATGCACAAAAATGCTAGTCTCTAACATATGATCCCAAAATAAAAGCTATGAATCAGCATAATAAGAAATGAGGCGCTATGTGTCAAGATCCCCTCGACATGTAAAAAATACAACTGTGATGAAGAGGTACTCTGATAAATTGGGATTTCCAGAAGAGATGTGCCTGTCACATTCAGTTTTGGTAAAGAAAATCTTTGAAATGATAGTCACTTGTGTAAGTTGTCTGTTTTCCATGAGAAGTGGGAGCGAGAAGACATAATTGCTTTTTTTCTTTTTTCTTTACAACATATCTTTCCGTAAGGCAGAAATTGCACTGAACAGATGTAGGAGATCCAGACTTTGCAGAATTAGCAAGGAAGCTGCATGAGAAGAAAAACATGAATTCCCTCCTTTCTATAAACAGCTGAATATGCTTGAGATGACGTGCGGGGCATGTTGTCCTAGAGGTACAGCGCTGTGAGAAGCATATCACTCAGTGGAGAAGAGTTTTACATTCTTTCAGTAAGAAAGACATTTTCAACATGGGTTCGGGTTCTGGTCAGCAAGGCTTGATGAGTTCAGCCCAAGCATTCAGAGTGGCTAGGTATAAGCAGCATCTATTTGCCCACGAGCACATGCAGTTGCTCTGACAGCTGAACATACTGATTGTCTGAACCAGTCAATTAGAGGCAGAGCTGATTAGGACAGCTCGCTCCTCACCAGGGGCAATATTTTCACACTTCCGTGAATACCTTCAAATATACCAGCTGGCTCCACTGTGACACAAATATACTGTGTATTGAGTTTACAATTTTTGTCACTAGAAGAACATGCCTCAGTGATCTCATATGAGAATCGGGACTATTAATTTTAAGTACCCACATTTGAAATTGAACTTGCTGAAACTCCTTTGCAGGAATGAGATGTGCTAGCATTCATAAATGGCCCAAGAGACAGATAACGTATTAAATGAATAATTTTGAACTCAGTAGGTTGTATGTTTTATTTCAAATGTGTCTCAAGCCTAAAATACTAAGCTTCCCACAATTAAAAAATGATTCATGTATTCCAAATAACATTCTAAACTTTACTTTCAAGAAAATTCCAGGTATTTTTCAAGCTTTAATTATACTTTCAAACAAACTTGTAAAGTAGTTTGCCAATACATACAAGTAATTTCACTGTCCGGTATAACGCACATGGGATGGCATGATAGAGTTGCACGAGTGTCTAGGACTGGGGGGCTGGAGAAGATAAAATCAGGGTAGGACACATTGTTTAGGGGCAAGAGCTTCCCAAGTCAGAGGACTGTTCAAGTTGAGGTGGAGTCTGCCTGATAAGTAGTACACAGCTTTTCCCTCCCCAATTCCTAGCATCAAGAGGCATAATAAAAGAACTCATAACTTCATAACAGAAATGGGCCTGGCACTCTGCTAGCTAGTGAGGTCTTCCCAGGACTCTATCAGAACATCAGTCTCTGACTAATAATTTGCTGCTGTGACATCTCTGCAGCTGGGAACAGGTTGCTAAGTTTTCATAATTGTGAAATACATTCTTGTTGTGTGTATGGATTGGCGGGCTCAACATAGCAGCAATCCAGACTTTCAGCGCTCCATGATTCACTATTGCCTGCTATTTATTCCATCCCTATCTCATGCTAATAATAGTTGTAGATATTAAAAAAATGCATTGTTGTACCTTTTAGCAAATGATCAACGTCAAACAAATAATTTTGCTGACAAAAAGCGATATTGCTTATATGAGGCTCTCAGATACTTGAAGGTGGAGTAAGAAGAATAAGATTAGGATCTAACAGAGATTTGATCGCTGTCATCTCAACAACAAGATGTTGACAGCTAGAATAAATAACTTCTCAGGAGCAACTTGTTAAACTGGGTTAAAAGAGGATCTGTAATGATGTGGCCCACTCTAATACCTCCTGCCAATCAGATTATATTTTATTACTCAGCTGAACTATACAGCATGATTCAGTTTGTGCTAAACTGGAGAGGGTCACAAGATACAAACACTCATATTTCCTGAGAGCGTTTTGGCAGAAAATGTAGGTGAGACCAAGAGCATGCTGGTGTCAGGAGAAAAGAAAAAAGGCTTCATGAGAGTTATTTAGGGTTAGCAGAGTGCTGGTCTAGGGGCCAAGTGATCACACTGTGCCATCAAAAAACCTGTTTTCTGTGGCACTCATCAGGAAAATCTCTGAAAGTATTATATATATCAGCTCATCCTACCATTAAACATCTTTGAAAGTAAGATATGGGACACCATCAGCCACTTTAGGCAAGTAGAAGCCCTTCCTGATAAATGTATGAGTGAAAAAACTTCAGCTACCAAATTCAAACCCACCCAAATTGCTGTATCATTCCTCTCTGTGTTCTCTTCCAAACCTACTTGTAAGTACGTGCATAGCAGAACTGAATGCAGACTTTTTCTTTATCCTTACTGATAATAGATTCAAAACCAAAATCAGCACTCTCCTCTTAGACTGTGTTACCCTTTAAGAGGAGATATTTGCCCTTTCTGACTTTGGACCCCAAAAAAGGGCCCACAAGTTAAAGCTGGAGAAGAAGGTACCTTCCTCTTCCACAGAAGCCTGGTGGACATGCCAGTGTTTTAGCAATGATTTTATGTAATCATGGATGAAATCATTGAGTAGTAAGTGAGAAATGATCTGTGAGGAAGTTCTTGTAGAACCACAACCACTGCTAATAACCCCTGTACAAGCATTTTAGGAGATCGGTCCTTGAAACTATTTAATACGCGCCCTACAACTAGAGTGATGTTTTAACCTTTTACATGTGAACATTTCTTTTTTTGTTCCTGCATTTTTGGCTCTGTGGGCTTGTCTGAAATATCTGCCTGATGAAATAGCATAAGGAAACTTAAAATCTCAGAATATGTCTTTATAGCCTGATGAGGATCCCACCAGTATCTTATGGAGTTGGTGGTGACTGTGTTGCTGGGGCAATTAAAGTACATGGAACTTGACCTGAATTTTGCAGCTACCATAAAGACAAATCTTTACCAAACTTGTTATGAGTCACATGTCCTCATCAGCTAGCTCCTTTTAGTTGCATTTTATATCTTTCTTTCCCTCATCTTAACCCATTCATGTCAGAGATGATGTCTTATGCTTTCAAAGCACATCATGTGTTTGAAGCGATATTACAGAACAAATGAAAAATACTTATTGTGCTTTCCTGCTGTTTTGTTGTGGGTTGAAGAAACAGTAGGTGAGATGAGAGAAAACAAAACAGTTTCTCCAGTGCCTTTTGTTTCTCCCAGATCACAAAATGAAAGGGTTGGTTAGGGAAGGGATGAAAAATGTAAATGTTCAGGGGGAGGTACAGAAAATACTTTCTCCTATTAATCTGCACACAGAGCCTTTGAAAACTTTTGGCTTGCTCTAGCTTGAAAAACCAGCTGATTTGTAATTGAGCTCATCCTATATTAACAGGCACATTGGCATTAACTTGGGGAAGAAAAACAGAATCCTCCCGTGTCTCAGACAAGTTATTAAGATTCACAGCCAATCTTTGCAGTATGAACAGCAGAGCTGAGTTTGCCAGAGGACTCTGGGCTGTGGCTGGGGCAGTGCGTACAGGGTGTGCGTGCTTGTCTGTCACCAGCCAGCATCCTGAGGGACTTCCAGGGAGCAAATTTAGGACCAGGAGATGGAAAGAAAAAAGCTGTTTATTTATGGAGACCATGCCAGAATAAAGCAATCAGCCCTCACTCTCCATCTCCAGGGTTCTCTACAGAGCTGCCTAAACCTATTTTCTGTGATGCTCTGCGGCTTTCCAATGCTCCCAGTCCACCAGGGCTCAGACTGCAGCAGCTGCTCATAAGCATGTGAAAACAACAGGAAAGGACAAGTAACTTCCAAGGACTTAATATGGAGTTTGTAAAGGTTTGCACCCTGCTATGACCTTCCCCTTGAAAAGTCAGAGAGATACCCCTTTTCTGAGAACATTTTGGTCAAGCGCTCCTTGCAGAACCGAAGGGTATGATTAGTCTGGGAAAAGCCAGAGTAGTATAGTTTAAACTTTAGTAACCTTACACAGGTAATCTAGACTTTATGACACTCCGGGGTTTGTAAAAAGTATTCTTCTTTAAAGCTAAAGTTGAATCTTCTAACCTATCACTGTGAATAGCCAAAGTTGCTACCTTTTCTGGAGCTAAGACTTTATCCATCATTCTACTCTTACTATATTTCAATAGAGAATTAAATTAATAGCCATTTACTAACAAATCAAATCTTTATGTCTACTGCTGAGACACTTGTGTACATGAAACTCAACTATATGCGGTACTTACCCTCTTGTATTAAAAAAGCCCCACTTCCTGTGATCACAGATGTGCTCTTTCTCCCTCGCGTATCCTATAAGCTGGATCAATTTCCACACTTATTTTAAAGAGACTCAGTTGAGGAAATTTGGCCAAAGTCAAAGAGTAGGAATGCAATGAAGAAATAAAATGCATGAAATCCCTCCAGAGCTAGGTTACTGCTCAGGCTGTCCTTCCTTTCCTTTGTCATAGAAATCTAAACTGGGAGATAGAACTGCTCCCTAATCTGTGTATCTGTGTGCACCCTGCACCTATACCTAGAAACTACATTTACTTGGAAACTCCTATGAGTAGGAAAGGAGGGAGTCACACTGAGCTCCAGGAGCCTCTCCACTCTGGATACCAGAGGATTGTGTCTGTGGGCCACAATGTGGAGCACATTTCCACAGCTGTGGAGACTTAGCACTGTATCTTAGAGATGTCAGCCTGTTAGAGTTAATTGCTAATTTGCAAGTCACAGATGGGCCGCATTTGAAGTAACTATATTAAGTATCAAAGGTGCAAATTCCGTGGCTATCCACTAGCCTAGAGGAGGGGAATAGTGAACAGATTAATATTTCTTCATAATTTTATGTGAGAAGGTCTTGGACTGTTTATAAGAACTGGAATTATTTAGGCATTATATTGTTCTCATTTTGTTTGCTATTAGAAATGAAAATGTTTAATTAATCCACAAAGAGAATGCTGATTCACATAGAAACAGGAGGGAAAGATTGGAAATGTCCTCCTTAATTATAAAGTCCTTCTTGCTGCTTTTTCAGTCATATCATGTAATCCTTTTAATAAAATTATCTCAGTTCATCTTAGAATGCCTTAGAGGTTTTTTTTTTTTGTTCCTGCAGTTTCTGCAGGAAGGTAATTCAAGAACATAATTTTTCTGATGGCAGGAGACCTTACTAGTGTCCGTCCTCAATGATTTCCAAATCAATTACACTTTCCACATTTTTCAAAACCTAACTTCTAGCAAAAACAAACACACAAAATGTTTTAGCTTACAAGTACATGTTTTTGCCATTTATATGATCAATTTCATGACCATTCTTAAACTCTAATCTTCAAGGTCATCATGATCGTTCCTGTCCTGAGACTTCTTTTTAACTTCATGTTACCAGAAAATGTCATCAGTATACTCTTGTTTCTCATATTAGGGTCAGAAAGAAAATATTAAGCAAGATTCATGCTGCAGACGATCCTAGAGATCCCTCAAGTATAATACTTCTTCCTTCAGGGTTACCTTTTGCCAACTCCTATTTGGTTCATTTCCTGTGTTTCTTAAAGTCCTGCTGTAACCAGCACAATTGCTTCGTGGTGCTTTACCAGATTAGATAGATTAGATTGTCTGCATGTCATCTGCATGGGAAAATAGGTTGTTGAAGGAAGACACTGGATTATTCAGGTGGTATCTGCTTATAGGATATAATAAAAAAAAAAAAAAAAAGAAAAGAAGGACTCTTATGCTGAGTTTTATCCTATCTTCTTTCTACAGGACTGGAAAGAGCAGTGCATTTGTACAGCAAAGTGAGCACCCTACCTACCACTCTTCCAGTGATGGCACCAGTCAGTGCTACTGGGAGGGAGGGCACAGGGCCCCTTAATTTCTCTCTTCTGACCTGATAAATCCTCATATATTTACCTCTGAGTCTTTGATAACATCGTTCTCACACTTTGTTCTTAAAAACTCCAGATGTCCAGTGTTCCAGGATGATCATGAACTGTAGTGTAGTTGCTGTAGTGTAGTTCTGCCCTCACTTTTCTAAAAATAGATACTGTATTTGCTGGTCTCCAGTCCTCTAATTTAATCCCTGATTTTATGAGCTTGTCAAAAGTATTTTTCTATAATTCACTGTTTCAGAGTGCTGGAAAGGCTTTCAGTATTTCTTTATTGAAAATTAAGGACTTGTATTCATAAATCTTTAGGCCATACCCGCTCTATCTTTAATCATCCTCTCCTACTCTCAATGCATTGCATCCAACTCCTTTTATTTTTTAATTATATGAATCCTTTACTGTTTTGGGGGTTTATTCTATTTTCTTTGGTAGATCTAACTCAGTTGGAATTTTTGGAGAGTCTCATTGTATTTCAATACTTCCTAACACCTTCATTTTCTTTACTGATACCTATTTCTTCTTTTGGTTACAGTCTTACTGCTTAGCCCTAGGATTTCCCTTCAGGTCTGCAGTAGGTCTGCAGCCATTCTGTCCAAGCTTTTACCTGTAGGCTGACGTACATGTTTCAGCCATTTTTGTCTCTGAGATGCACAGAGATCCAAACCCCCTCTTACATGCCAATTTTGATGCTTTTCAGTTATTCTGGCATCCTTAACTAGTTCCCTCAGTTAAAATAATCCCTTTCGAAATGGAGAATATTAAACACAGACCTTTTTCATTATTGATATCATTAAACTGGAATGCTGGATGCGGGATATTTCACAAATGATGTTTGATTGAGAGGTAATATTAATTGACTGCAAACTCCCTATGGGAGAGAAAAAGTAAGGTTAATGCAGCACTCCAACTCACCTCTGTCACTGCCCACCCCTGAATTCCCGTCTCCCTCACACAAGAAGAGGCAGCAAAAAGTTTGAGCAACAGGGGACATTTTTGTAGCAGACATTCTGCATTTGTTAATGGTTTCCTTCTTAGAGTAGCCTGTAGGAGCAAAGGTACCAATTTTTAAGGAAATGGAGCATTTAGAGTACAAGAAAATTTCTTCAGGGAAGGAATTCAGATTACCCTGATGTTAGACTTAGCCTGGATCTCCTGATGCAAAAGACCTGACTGAACTAACCTCACCACCCTACCTTGCTCTTCGGATAAATACATCTCTGAGAAGAGCAAGTTCAAGCTAATGTGATCCATGTCTTCATGGATCACAAGCTGAATGTCAAGGATGATCAGGTCCTAGAAAATGTGAAGAATAAGGCAACAATAAATGAACAAGGATTGCCTAACCAAGAAAATGAGGGAATAAATGATAACACTCCTTAACACAATTGCAGTGAGGGAGGAAGAAGCGTATGCAGGAGTAAATAGGAAAGGAAATAATGGACTTGAATTACTGCAAGAAAGTTTATCACACGTTAAAATATGTATATCATATGTGTGTACATAAAAATGGGTAAGAATAGATTGGCAAGGAAATCCGCAACAACTCCACTATTGGAGATCTTTAAGAAGACATTAAACTGGCCTTTCCCAGGAGATGCATGGTTATTGGTGATTTTGCCTTGGGGATGATGAACAGACCATATGAGCCTTGGGGAACCCTCCAGGCCTATGACCCTGTGGCAAAGACTGAGGTCTATGAAAGATCTGGCCTTTCTTACATTTGCTCCTCCATCCTTTGTCTACAGACTTTCCACCACGAAGGTATGTCTGTTCCTGGAATAAATTCAGCTTTAACAAATGTAGCAGCCTAGGCCTTGAAGTTGGCATCTCCTGCTTTGATGAGAAAACATAGTTTGGTGAAAGCCAAAACAAAGTTGCAGGAGCAACTCCTTTTTTGTACATAGTGGCATAAATAGTTCTTTTTCACTATTGTGGTACCAGCTGGACCTCACTTTGTTTCCTAAAAACTGCAGGATTTATTATCTTTATCTTATCAGATTACCATTTTGATATTGCTTCTTGCTTCCCCTCCCTCAGTATTATTCAGATGAAGGACAGGACTTTTTTTCCTGATAAATTCCCTATCAGTGCTTCTATTCTTCCTCTCTCAATTCGTTTTCTGGGTAATTTTATCTGGCCTTTCTAAAATGGCCTTCATTACTATTAATCTCTATCTTCTAGAATATCTAATTACATACGGCTGTCATACACATGAGTTTGTGTGAAAGGCTTTTATATTTAAACTCTATAACCTGACTCTATAATTAGAGCCAGCAGATCATTTTTTATCTCTGTCTGCCATTAGTTTTCCTATTTCCAGTTCACCAACTTGCAGCAGTTGCTTCAGCTTCTTCCTCTCTGGGCTGTAGGCTGCAGCGGGATGGGGCTGGAGAGATCCTGCTCCTGCAGCCCTGTTCCTCCTGTCCTTCAGATAGACTAGGAAATGGCCGCTCGGCCTCCACATAGCAGAACAAGGGGCAAAAAAAGGAGGACCAAAACAGATACTTTTTTTCATAGGTCTCCCCATGCTGCAGTGTATTTGTACCTTGCTCCCCTTCAGGGCCTTCTCACTGTAATGTTTCACAAAAATATTACCATTTCTACATTTATGCTCAAGAATTTAATGAGACAGTAGTTTTGGAATGGTAAAATGTTTTAATCTAAGGGCATTTTCTACAAAAGAATGGAAAATTACTTTTTGTGGAAAATGCTCACAATATTCTCCTCTCCTCTCCTCTCCTCTCCTCTCCTCTCCTCTCCTCTCCTCTCCTCTCCTCTCCTCTCCTCTCCTCTC
>WTSP01009702.1:0-12831 GCA_025331215.1 Actenoides lindsayi | reverse complement strand
CCCTCCTCTCCTCTCCTCTCCTCTCCTCCCCTCTCCTCTCCTCCCCTCTCCTCTCCTCTCCTCTCTCTTCTCTCCTCTCCTCTCCTTTATGGATGCACTGGTAAACTGGGAATAGCCAAAAAACCCCAAAACAATTGAGGAAAATCCAAGATGGAGCAACAAGAATGAAAAAAAACTTAGAAAAAGTGAGCTTGTTTTAAATAAGACATCCTTTTCATACACAGAAGATAACATTTAGGGTAGGGAAACATTAACAGTTCCACAATACATAAAATAGATGTTAAAGGGGATAAGTAATCAATTGTTCAGCATGGGGAAGGATAAGATGACATTGGCTTAATTTGCAGCAAAGAAGATTTAGGTTTGACTTTGGGAAAATCTTGCTAATTACAACAATAGAGAATTACTGTTACAGGCCACTCAGAGAGGTGGCAGAATTCCCAATGTAGAGTTTCAACAGTGCATTTCCAGAAAGGCCTTGGTGTGTTTAGTTCTGCCTCTTTATGAAGAGATAACCTGACCCAGCCAAAGTGTTACTCTGAACTACCTTCCCTGCATAGTTTCAAAGACAGAAAAGAGAACCTGAGAAAACAGTTATAAAATTTTAGTTTCAAATCAAATTGAAATGTTTCCTTTTTATTCTGATTAAAAGTAAAAATGTTGGATTTGTTTTGTTTGTTTTCCCCAGAACTTTCAACGCTGATTCTCTTTCAAAACCTGTAACGCTTTCATTTATTTCAAAGAGGAGAAAAAAAGCCCCTCTTAAAATTCCAGCAGGAGAGACATTTTACTCAGGTTGTAAATGGAAGTGAACTTCTCTTTCTGGGTTTTACTGCCATGTGAGCCTGGGAATGCACCACGTAGTTTGACTGATCAGCATGACAAAAGTGTTTTTCTCTTAGCCTTAAGACTTATACTACAGGAAGAAAGTCTCTAGCAAATTGAAAGTAGATGGCAGCATCTCTTCGGAAGTAGATGGCAGCATCTCTTCCAACTTGGCATCACCTCAGCCAATTCAGAAGAGATGGTAAAATCTAACAG
Source organism: Actenoides lindsayi (assembly GCA_025331215.1). Lineage (NCBI taxonomy): Eukaryota > Metazoa > Chordata > Aves > Coraciiformes > Alcedinidae > Actenoides > Actenoides lindsayi. Next base: position 11,790 of record WTSP01009702.1, on the reverse strand, counting down.
CATAAGGAAAAAAGCAATTTATTGGTCACTTAAAATGAAGGGAGAGCTACCTCCCTCACAGCTGGAGCCACAATCCACTGTTATTTTGGAGATGATGCTGGGTACCATGGTGGGAGAGGTGAGAAAAATCAAACAATATCAGGTTGATTCATGATTTCTTCTGCTCTCTGCTGAATAATCCCTAGGAATTGCAAGCAGCCACACCAGAGCACAGGTTTTCAGATGCTGTGTGTGTTGCAGCTTGGCAATCGGTGAGTGTATTCTTCCTCCTGGTGCTTGCTGACAGGTCTGGCCCTGCTACCATCTGGCTTGCAAAGTAATGAGACCAAATGAAATGGAGCTTGAAGAAATTAACATTCCTTCCTTAATCTATTAATAACTGCAAAGTGTTGATTTTAGTGACAGCTAGATACTTTATTGTGAAGCAGATTGGTTAATTAGAAGCATCGTAATGAAGGTTATATTGGATAAGTGTATCCCTTCAGAAACACACATATTTTTAATAAGGAGAGTTTGGTTTTTCTCACAGACTTAAACAGTCACAGAAAATGCTATGTGTGAAAAAGTCAACAAAATGAAAATAAAAGACAGTTTTCTCCAACTCTCTGTTACTGCTTTTTTACTATGCAAAAAGTCTGTCTATTTTGAATACGGCAACCAGCTAAAAGCCATCAGCATGAGAAAGAAGGCATCAGGCAGGTGCAGATCTCTGTACCACTACGACTTCACCTTATTTTCAGGGTCCTGAGGGTCATCTTCCCAGCCCAAATAAGCACAAAGACAGCCACATCGCTTACTAAGGGAAAACACTCCCATTCACCTGACTTAACTCCAGTCACCAGCATCTGATAGGTTCATTTGTGTGCTTCTGCCACTGGCAGATGCGAGACCCTGCCGGCCCACAGGCATTTCTTAATTATGTTTAAAGTAGGTTCATATGGATTCAAATCAGTTCCAATTAAGTCTATAGGAACTTTGGATAAATTGGAAGTAAAAGAGATTTTGCTTGATTCAATTAAATATATATCTAAGCTGATCTAAAGCCACACTGGTGTGATTTTGAATTTAGCCATCACCTTCTGGTAACTTGTTATTCTAGGAGTAGCTTCTTTGCATGTCAAGGCTTTCAGATTGAGGAACTGGCTGTTAGAAATACCTTCCTTTTTCCTGGCACAGTTATTAACTGGTACAAGTCGATGCTTGTAAAACTGGTGGTTGTTATTTTAAATATCAGCCTTTAAGTAAATGTCTCCTCATTACCACTTTTCAAATGACTAAGGTACCACAAATGTAGGCACAACTGAGCCGTTCCAGTGTCTCCTGTGGACCTCTGGCATTGCTGTCTCTGACATTTTCCTGCCCACTCCATCTTTGAACACTGCACAGCAGTGTCAGCTGCTGAGGTTAACTTAATGACCGTGAAAAACAAGAGGTTTTTGCTCTCAATCCTTAAGTTCATGCTCCTGTAGCATCTAAAATGCCTTGTTAAGATTCACTGTTTATCATGTGAGATGCATAGGCATTCAGACCACTCCTTGTTTCTCCTCCATGTCTCCACTGCAATGCTTCACCCCAATTCCACCTCTCTACAGGCTTTGCTTTGGTTTTTGCTCCAGTTGATGTTCCCCCACTATCTGCAATCTTTACTTTCTCTCCACCTCTTAGTTTTTCCCCTTGTCCCTCCAACTGCTCACTGAATTTTCACTGCCCCATCCTGCAAACCTCATCAAAAAGGCAAGGATGTTTTGGGGGGTTGTAGCAGCCCCCACCAAGCCCCATGGGGCACCAGGCCCTCATCATGCTCAGCCCCAGTGCCTGGTTTCTCACCTTTCATCTCTGGCACAAAATGGCTCCAGCAGTACCAACCAGAGGAACATATCTGCACAGCTCACATTGCCGGCTCAGATTGGATTCAAGCATCTCTGGTGGCTCTGTGCCAGGTCCCAAAGAGGCAGCAAGGGCCCAGGTCTGTCACAGGCTGCTTCTCCCCAGCAGTCCCTTCACCCTCGTACCAGCACAGGCTACATCAGCCCCGGAATGGTCTGGCCAGTCCCTGGCCCACTGCCACATGCTGCTGCTGGCACTGGCACTCTGAAATAGATTCTCCCTGCTCAGCAAAAGCTTAGCACAGGCTCTGTTAAAAGGTAGTCTGTATTTAAGCAGAGGGAGGTTAGATTTCGAGTACTAAATTCTATCAGAGAACAACTTTGGGATTTTTGTGACATTTACCACACAGTCACCTGTTTCTTTTCCCAAATGGCTGTTTGCATCAATAAATTCAGATTTAGTATTCCTAAATACTATTTAATTTAGGAAGGTAACAAAGTGCTCTTCAGGTTTGCAACTGAAGGCCTTCTGACTTGCACAAAATGCCTGTAGTTTTCCTCAGGGTCCTTCTCCTCCCACGGGGCCTGTGGCAGCTGAGTTGTGTGGCCTCACGGCACAAGGGCTCCCTGCTGATGTGAGGGGTCTCTTTTCCTGGGTAACCTACAACAAAGTGTAGTTGTGCTATAGTAATGATATCAACAGGTAGGAAAAGGCAATGGCAGTATCACCAGCACAACAGAAAAATATGTATATCTCTTTCCCACCCTCTGAGTATCCCCATTTCATTCTCCACACCTCTCCTGCTTTGGGGGAAGATGTGGGGCCAGCACTATCCCCTGGACACAGCCAAAGTCAGGCTCCTGTGTAGGTTTTTAGACACCTAAAAAAATGTACTGGCATGATTTCCAGGAACGCTCAAACCCACTTGATTTACCTCTGCACTCCTAAAAATCAAGTTCCTCTCTTTGATGTCTGAAAATGGATTCAGTTGTTTAATAATAATCTGTGTTTAAATACATCATCCCTGAGATATTTCACGTATTAGATACACTACTACTGCAGTATCTGAATAACAGCAACACAATTAAAACCCAGAGTATTTTATTCCAAGCGGAGATGGCGTGCAGGGGTGTAGCAGGTGGGCACGCTGTCTGGGCGAGGAAAGCAGCTTTCCAGAGAACGTATGCGGATGAGGACAGCGGACCGGGGCTCGTCGGGGTCGGCACATGCCGGGAGAGCGGCTCCCTTGCCGCGGGCAGGCAGCCTGCGGCAGCCCGGGCGGAGCAGCTCCACCGCCGGCAGCTCCGGCCGGGGCGGAACAGCCACAAGCACCGCTGGCGTGAGCACCCTGAACCCCTCGGGAGCGTGCCCCGGGGAGCCCCTTGCTCGGGGCGCGGCCTCTGGGCCTGGGCCGGCGGTTTCGGGAAGGATCCTCGGGCCGGGTGCTGGGAGCTCCGCCAGTGCACGAGGTGAGGTGAGCTGGTAGTAACTGGTCCCCCGCCTGGCTTGAGAGCCGAACTCGACTAGCGGTCATCGCCCTCCCAGAAGAGGAGCGCCCGGCTGAAAGCCATCGCCAGAGGGAATGTGAGGACCCAGCCAGAGCTGCCACGCCAACCGCCTGAGCCTGGGCACTGGTACGGGAGGGAGCAGAGAAACCCCTGTGTGCGGGGTGGCTGGGTGAGGCGGCTGCTCAGCTGCGTGGCAGCAGAAGGAGGAGTTGGAAAGGTGAGGGAGTACCAGGGAGGGGGAGAGAGGTTGGTGGGGCTGCACCCTGAGGCCAAGGCAGCAGCTGGAGGCTCCACCAGAAGCAGAGGATCCCCTGGCCTCTTGCCACCAGGCAGAAGCAGGGGGACCTGAGAGACTGGGTGGGGGCTGGGAACAGGTCCCTGCATAGGGAGACAGGCGAATCCCCTCCTGGCCTCCCTCACCTTCCCAGTTGCCCTTGCACAACAGGTTTGGGGCTCTGGGACTTGGGGGCCAGGCAGATGAGGTTGTAGAAGAAGGTCCATCCAGGGGTTTGCTTGGGGTGAGTCAGCCAGCCCCACCCATTAGGACTGCTCGTTTTAATTTAAAAAGGACAGGGATAGAGAACAGAAGGAGGCCTCCATAATCCAAGAGGAACTGTTCAGTGACCTGCTGCACCACCTAGACATACACAAGTCTGTGGGACCAGATGGGATCCACCCAAGAGTGCTGCAGGAGTTGGCCTATGTGCTTACCAAGCCATTCTTTATGATTTATCAGCAGTCCTGGTTAGTGGGGGAGGTCCCCACAGACTGGAGATTAGCAAAAGTAATGCCCATCTACAAGAAGGGCTGGAAGGAGGATCTCGGGAACTACAGACCTGTCAGCCTGACCTTGGGAAGCCTGAGCCAGGGAAGGTCACGGCAAATTGGCTCGAGTTCTGTAATACACCATTTGCAGGACAACCAGGCAATCAGGCCCAGTCAGCATGGGTTTATGAAGGGCAAGTCCTGCTTAACAAACCTCAGCTCTTTCTCTGACAATGTGACCTGCTTGGTGGATGAGGGAAAGGCTGTGGATGTTGTTTATCTGGACTTCAGTAAAGCCATACGCTGTTCCCCACAGCATCTTCATGAAAAAAATGGCTGCCCTAGGCCCAAATGGGCACACACTCTGCTGGATCAAGCACTGGCTGGATGACTGAGCCCAGAGAGTGGTGGTGAATGGAGTTAAATCCAGTTGGCAGCCAGTCACAGGTGGTATTCCCCAGGGCTCAGTACTGGGGCCACTCCTGTTTAATATCTTTATCAGTGGTATTGACAAGGAGATTGAGACCACCCTCACGAAGTTTGCAGATGATACCATATTAGGTGGGAGTGTTGATCTGCTTGAGGGTAGGGAGGCTCTCAGAGGGACATAGACAGGCTGGTTTGATGGGCTGAGGCCAATGGTATGAGTTTCAACAAGGCCAAATCCTGAGTCCTGCACTTGGGCCACAACAAGCCCAGGCAACACTACAGACTTGGAGAAGAGTGGCTGGAAAGCTGCTCAGAAGAAAGGGACCTGGGGGTGTTGATCAACAGCTGGTTGAACATGAGCCAGCAGTGTGCCCAGGTGGCCAAGAAGGCAAAAGGCATCCTGGCCTGGATCAGGAATAGTGTGGCCAGTAGGATTAGAGAAGTGATTGTCCCACTGTACTTGGCACTGGTGAGGCCGCACCTTGAGTATTGTGTTCAGTTTTGGGTGCTGCAGTGTAAGACATCAAGGTGCTGGAGTGTGTCCAGACAAAAGCAATGAAGCTGGTGAAGGGTCTTGAGAACAAGTCTTATGAGGAGCAGCTGAAGGAACTGGGCTTGTTTAACCTGGAAAAAAGGAGGCTGAGTGGGGAGACCTTATTGCTCCGTACAATGACCTGAAAGGAGATTGTAGAGAGGTAAGTGTTGGTCTCTTCTCATGAGTAACAATTGATAGGACAAGAAGAAACAGTCTCAAGTTATGCCAGGGGAGGTTTAGGTTGGACATGAGGGAAAACTTCTGTACTGAAAGGGTTATCAAAGACTGGAACAGGCTGCCCTGGGAAGTTGGTTGAATCACCGTGTACTTAAAAGTTGTCTAGATATAGTGCTCAAGGATATGGTGTAGTAGTGACCCTGGTAGAGTTAGATAATGTTTGGACCTGATGATCTTAAAGCTCTTTTCCAACCATGGTGATTCTGTAATGATTCTGTGATTCTGTTCAGTAGAACAAAACTAGAGACAAAAGACTTGAAGTTTCTCATATATGTTATTACTACTCTGGAGACATTACAGCTCCATCAGTGACCTCTGAAGAAGGATATTTCTTGTCCATAGGTGGAATTTAATTTCTGTATTTGAAAACTATTTTTGAACAGAAGTGGGTGACCTACAGAAATGGCAGTGGAGAACCTAGCAAGTGCTGATGAAAAGGGAAGCAGGGAAAAGCAACCAGTTTACAATTCTATCCTGGCTTTCTTTCTGTATTGTGGTCTCCAGGAGACATAGTGTTGCCAGAAAAAAATCTGTGGAAAGAATCATCCATTTCCAACCTTGCTTTTTCCCCTCCCAGAGCTATAGTTAAAATACCATAAACCTGCCATTTGTTTGCAAGAGTTTGACCCGATTCCACTTCTTGTTGTGTTTTGAGCTGTGACTTGCACCACTAGGATCTTGGTAGAAGATATTCCTTGTGATTTAGGGTAGGGTTAAAACTAAGCCAAGCCCACTGTAGGATCTCAGAGCAGAGTTCCTGAGCGCTTACTCTTAGCTTTGCAGCAGCTGTACAGTCTGTGTAACGTCATGCATGTAATACCTAACCCTGCAGGTGATACTCCAGGGAATCCCACTGCTGACAACAGGCAGCTAAGTTTAGCACTGTGTTTGAAGACTGGAGCACAGTCAATTATACAGTCCAAAACTGCTGCCCAGCACTCCTACGATAGTAACAGCCACAGCTGAAGACTATTGTGCACCCAGCAGATGTTGTACAATACCATGCCTGGGAGGTGTTCCTGCAGTAGCCTCGATAGTGAAAAAGCAGAGGGAAAAACAAACAAACAAACAGATTTCCAGATATAAAATATTTAGAAATTCCCTTCAAGCTATTATAGCTGTGCTAAAACTGGCCTTGAAAATTTAAGGCATGCTACTCATGGGCATAAAAAAACATTGTATCACTACTAAACTGAGTATTATTGATACATTCACAAATAGCCCTGAAAAATTAGATCATTTAAGAGAAAAAGAATATAAAAAATTCATGAAGACTGCTGAAGAATTACATGCAGTGCCATCTGTTGGCTCTTTTGTTCTACTTCCAGTGAATCCTTGCACGCCCATTGAAGGTTACTGTTACTGCCCCAGTTGCATAATCCCAGCCTGTGTAAACAGAAATGATGTGTTTTGTGAATTTCCAAGTACAGAACTTGTGAGCTGCAGCATTTAGCCTTGCCACTGATTAAGCTGTTTTATAAAGCATTTCATTAATCTTACTTCATCGTATAAGTTATTCATTTTAAAGTATTTGTTGCTACGTGTTTTCAGCATTCAATAAAAAATGAACGAGTTGAAGTGGAGAAGGATATGGAGCAGAAGGCCTGTGCCTTTAGGGACTGACACTAGTTATTAGACACACATCTTAAGGAACCTGAAATTCCTCCTGGCAGGTGTATCATAAACAGGGAGCTGCAACTTATGTTCTGATGGTGTTGAGCAACTTGGCTATTATAATTAAACTTACATTAAAAAAAAAACACCCTCCTGCTGTTCCCCTCTCCTTCTGGAAAGGCTAGCAGTTTTCTTCACACAATTGTGACAGTATTTCTAACACCTCTGCCTTAGTTTTAAGGATATAAGTCACATGCTCCTTTACATGGCCAGACTGCAAATCTAGCAGAGGGAGAAGGGAGGACAAGAGCAGGGAACAGGGAGCAGCACTCCCCACAAGAGGTGGAGATTGCTGGGAAAAGCAAGGTGACAGCGGGATTGATCTCTTCTAGTTATACTTTAAAGATAAAGGGAAGTAGACACACAACTATTATGGTAAAAGGAAAAAGAGAATCCAAACAAAATCCTATGTAAGTACTATAAGGCTATTACTTTCCTGGGTTGGCTAAGATCCAATGCCATTGCTACGCTGAATATTTAACTCATGACCTGGGGAATGGCAAAGTCAAAGGTGAAGAAAATGTGACTGTTTCGGTCTCTTCCCCGAGACAATCCCAGCCTCCAGTTTCAGGCTCTCTCCCAGGCTGTTCTCCTCCGTGGACTTCAGTCTCCCACATGCCTGCTGACTCTAGATGTTTCTGCAATCTGGTTCACACATCATCAGTAAATTGTACCCTTTCCTACTCAGTCCAATTTTTGTTCCTTCATCTCTTCTCTTCGTCCCAGTTTTCACCTGCCTGCAGGCTCTCAGTTTACTCACACATGCCTGTTATGCATATTCTGAATGAAATTGTCAGGGCATATAGAAACTAAATTTTAATAAACCTCTACTGATCCTATGCCAAGTGAATTTTCAAATTGCAATTTGGGCAAAAGTTTGACACATATGAATGGAGCTTTTTGGCTCCCCCGTGTTCCTGCTTGAGGCACTGGAAGTTTTTAGCCTCTCAAATGCATGAAGTTGTGTGAGAGAGCCAGCTTTTCTACAAACAGTTTTTGGCTGAATTCTCCAAATAGGAAGTCATAGATAGAGAACTTATGAGCACTTACGGCTTTGCAAAGTTATAAACAACCAAAAAGAGGGGCTAAAATGGGAATCAATACCAAAACTTAGCTCCAGCCAGCGTGGGGATCTTGTCTGTAATAGGAACACATGCCTGAGTAGTATCTACATAGCATCCTGTCCACCTGTTGTTACAAGAGGTATTCGGGCTGTCAGAAAATGCTAGCAACTCCAATTCTTCTCCAGCCAAGCCTTCCAACTGTAAATTTCCAAAGTGCACAGAAATATTTATAACTAGCATTCATATTGCTAATTGAAATATTAGTAGGAGATACCAGCTGCTTCGTGTATCAAAATACTGACATTCATTATTATTGGTTGGCAGAGACTTTGAGGTTTTATTTTATTTTTATCAATTTGGTGCTCATGAAAGCCTACCAGTGCAGCTGAGAGGGTAGGGAAATGGAGGTCTAACAGATGAACTCTAACCCTATGATTTACTCCACTTTTCTAAGCGCTTTAACTGCAGCATCAAAACCTGGGCTTGGTTCCTTGCAGGGGGAAGGACTAGCATCATAATTTGACTTTTTCCAAATTCTCTTTCTCAGCTGTGCAGAAAAAGCACACCGTGTATTTGAATAGGTTTCTGCTGCCCATATGGCTAGGTGTGCAGTTACATTAGCAAGAAAGAAGAGAGAAATGGAAAAAGAGGATCTTGGGCAGCCTTGAAAGATGGTGCTTTAATGGAGCTTAACTCAGTCCCTTCAGAGTGAAGACATTTTATCCTGTGCACTGCAAATTTGAAGTTACATGCCATTTTCTTAATTGCATATTCAGATGATTAAGAAGCACTGCTGCTAGTGTTATGATCACAAGCGAAATTAATGTACGTTCTCGCTGCTTTGGGGATGCTATTAGATGCATAACATTACACATATATTAAGTAAGAAAATAATGACCATTTCAGATATTTTACACAATATAGGAACAGCAGGTGTCATTTCATTATTCTCTTCATGCAGCCTGATAACAAGTATAATCCTTCTTCTTGGAAAGGCTGACTGTGTAATTGTTATCAGTCTTGTAGTAGCAATCTTGCATAACTAGGAGGACCCATTACAATGTAGACGTCCCTGTCCTAGGCGTTGTGCAAACAGAAAGAAAAGGTGGGCCCGCGGCAAACAGAAATGACAACCTTTGTCTAAGACAAAAGTCAGTAGGTGGCAAGGTAAAGAAAAAATATCATTTTCCTTACAGTGTGTATTAGAAGCCGAATTGCCCATTACCATGGCTACCATGCTGTGATCTCAGGATTGATCTTACCTTCGCCGTTTGTTAACATTTCATTTTATCAGTCCAGACATTTATGCTATGTACTCATCGTAGTGGTGCCCAAGAGAGTTGAACACTCATCCCAGCCTCAGTGGCAAACCTTTGGATATACACATGGAGGGCACTGCACAATCAAAAAGCAGAGATTTCATTCTCAATATCCTATTACTAGAACTTAAATGGTGATGGACTCACTGAAGTGTGACATTAGAGGGGGTGTAAGATACTTGTGGCTCAGCATCCCTTAGAAACAGGTGGAGGATTGCCAGTTAATCCTTCTTTACTGGTTCTGGTTAACTAGTGAAAATCCAGCAGAGCATGTGAAATAAAGTAGTTATTTAATATGTTAGACAGTAGGGCTGCCCTTGTTGGATCAGGACAAGGCACACACTGGACACAGTGACTCTGATTCTGGGTTTGCTCCTGGTTTGCTACATTAGATCTTTGTGTTTTGTTCTTGGCATTACTTCCAATGAAATAACACAAGTGAAAAAAACAAAGAGATACCAGAACTCCAGGGATATATAGGTGGACTTTGCTGGTGGTGAAACTCCCCATCTAGGCTCCACTCCAGGGGTCCGTGTAGGTGGGCTCCATTGCATACCAGCTGAATACTAGAGCTGACTGGAACCTTTCAGCCACAGATGAAAACTCTCATTTGTCAAAAGTAGCACTTAGAGAGAAAGCATGTGGTTTTGCCAAGGAAGATTTTTCAGGTTTTAGATAGACTTTTTTAACTGTAGAAGAAACTGTTCTCTCCAGACCTGGTCATCCAAGACATAGAAACCATGGTTCCCTACCCTGCTCTACCTGAAGTACACAGGGGATTTCAGCCTGCATATCCCATTACCTTGTTTAGGACCCTAGATGCTAGCAATTGGTTATGTCAGACACCCAGCCTGAACCTAGTTTTGTGTTCTTCGGTGTTTGGAGTATTTCTTGTTTCATTCTGCTGTGAAAGGCATTTCTTTTTTTTCAGCCAGAACATCTATCTGCTGCTAAGGCTTACTGAGACCATCAAAACTCACCAGATTTTATCCTCACAGCACATCTGTAGGAGTTAGGAAAACATTTGAGTTTTTAAGGTGGAGATGGCGCACAGCTTTGGTAGGAATGTCTGTCCAAGGCCACTGAGGAAGTCTGGAACTAAAGTAGTATTTCCTGTTTTCCCAAGCCACGAGGCTGTTGTAGCTGCAAAACTTATGTGGAGATGTATGAAGATCTGTAGCAACTCTAGAGCCATTCATTGCAAATGAGCCACTTGTAGCCCTGGCCTGAGCACTTGAACTGGACAGGCATTGCTCACATGCATTTGAATTTGAGTCTCCACTGGCAAAGGCTTCTGCAAGTAGTTCCTGAAGTCAGGGAGGCCACGTGATAGTTCCTTCTGAAAACACAGCAACTTTGATTGTCTTCTTACTTTATTCCCTCTCATCCTTTATAGTGACTCTTAAGTATAATTAAAACTGGTGATCTGAAGATCAAAGGCACAATTCAGGAATCTTTTCATAGCTGTTTGAACCATCTGCATAGGCATGTCCACTTTCACTTAGGCTGGTTTCATTTCTAATAACATCTTGTCCGGGGAGTGAGGTTAGCAGGCACTTTGGTAGCAGAACAGCAGCTTGACAGCTGGGAAAGGCAGATCATCAGCTGCCCTGTTGCTATAGAGTCTGTCTCTGGCTGGTTTGCTATTCAAGTATCATGCCTTCATATTATGCCTTTTAGGAATATTTCTAAGACAAGCTTGCATCATATTGGATTAAATCAACTCCTGACACTTTTTTCTCACTGTATGTAGCAGCCTATTATTAATTAACTATAAGGTATGAGAGCTCTGACAGCTTCTGAAATGGAAGAGAGAAAGTTCCTTAGGGCTAGAGGATTTCATTCTGCCCAGAAAGTCACAGCAGTGTAGTGCTGCTGCATTTTTGTGCTTTTTGTTTCGTTTTGCAGTATCAAAGTCTGCATCCCAATTCCATAACCCGATTCATGTGAACTGGACCGAATAACTACACAGACATAGGACACTGCTCGAGTTTAAATGCAGCATTTAGTTGAGATGCACGCACAAAACGGAACCAAAATGTAGAACAGAGAACAAGGAAATAGCTTACGGCTGTGGAAAAATAAGACTAGAAACAGTGTTAGGATATGATCTGCTCCCTTCTCCTCCCCAGCAGGCTCAGCTCTGCCTTTGCTGTTTGCAGCAGCCGGGCTCAGAGCTCCCCAGCTCTGCAGATGCCCTGGCCTGCATCCACTGCTTCCTGCTGCCTTGCTGGGTCATTGCCATCATGAAACTTAACCCTGTCTTGTTGCTGTTCATACTGGGAGCGGAGAGATGCAGCAACACACAAATTCAGCAAGAGAAGGTGAGGAGGAGAAGAAGCCACTTTATTAATGTATAACCCTGTTTTATATACCCTAGCCCCATAGGGCGATTGGTCAGTGATCACCCATCTCCTGGGGTGATTGGCTAA
>WTSP01009701.1:0-147802 GCA_025331215.1 Actenoides lindsayi | reverse complement strand
TCCCCCTCCCCGCCCGGCCCAGCCGAAGAGAAGCCGAAGCCGGCGGGCGCTCCCCGGGCGTGGCCGCGCCCCAGCCCGCTCCGGCTGCGGCTGCCCGTCAGTTCCGCCCCCCGGGACGGAGCCTCTCGGGCGCCGGGGCAGCGGAGGCGAGAGCCATGTGAAGGGGACGCGTCCCCTGCGGGAGCTGCCGGCGGTGTTTTCTCCCCGTCGGAGCGGCGGGGGCTGGTGGCCGCTTTTCGCTGGATGGGCTCTGCCTGCGGGAAGGCTGCGGAGGGGCTCTCAAGGGGCGAGGGTGCTGGTCGGGTTACAAAAGGAGCCAGCTTCCCAGAGGACAGAGGCTCCGGAGACTGTCAGAGCAGAAGGCTGGGTCCGCCGAGGCTTTGCCGGAAGCTGGAGGTGTTCTTTGCTAGGGACTGCGCGACCGGCACCTTGCATAAATGCCTGCGGAACTCAAACAGGTTAGTGCCAAACTTGGTCCTTCCCTTCGGGCTCCGCAGCTCTGTGCGTCCGCGGGTGCAGGGGGGGTGGAAAGGAGCGCTCTGTCGGGGTGGAACGGCTTGGTTACTTGGGGCTTTATTTTTTTAGCTGAAAAGTAGGAGTAAAAGCTGAGCTGCCCTTTCTAACAGAGCATTCCAGAGAGATTTTGCTTTTGTCTCTGTTGTGTTAACCGGTGAAACACCCAAAAAAAGCAAGCCATTGTTTTCTTTGACCTTCTTGTCTTGCTTAATAAATCTGGGGAACTCTTTGACACGAGCAGCTAGAAATAGTGTCTTTAAAAGAGAAAGCCTTGCTATTGTGTTTTTGTGAAATGTTTGCTTTTCCCATACAGCGTGCAGTTGCTTTCTCTTTGATTTTGTTGCTGCACATACAGGGAAATGACTTCAGTTTTTCCCTCAAAATATTGTCTTAAACAAAAAAGCTCTGTTGGCTGTTGATTTGATAGTTATAATGGACTTCCAGCTCTGTGCGTTAAAGATTTCAAATATTATTCTTTACCGTGGACTGTCGTTAGTGAGTAAGGCTGTTGTGGGCTACATTTAAATGGAGAGGATGTAGACTTGTGTAACTTATAGGTACCTAACTTGTTAACCTCCTTCATCTACCTCGTGAGAGTTGGGAAACTCTGTAAATTTGGGTGGCAGCAGGGTAGAGCTGCTCCTCAGGCTAGGGAGATGGGTTATCTTAACACTCCTTTTTCTCTTCTGCGTTTTTAATTTAAAGCAGAGTATTTTAGGCTAAGAAAAGGCAGTGATAATACGCCACTGCCAGTGCATCTCTGAACTTGTTGAGGTTCAGTGCACTGGAATTGTTAGAGGTGCTTCAGTTGTGTTTAATTGTGCTGTGGCCAACCTGTCTATCTCAGTAACAGAAGGCTGAATCATTTCTCAGTGCAAATAGAATGTTGGTTCTTTTGAAAGTAGCCCTTTCAGCTGGGGCCTTGAGGGATCCTTTCTTTGTCTGTAGGCAGTCGCTGTAATTGCTGCCCAGCCTACTAGAGGTGGCCGAGTCCTGGTTCTGTTTGGGTGCTTTTTTGTGTGTTACTACCTGTGGACTTCTTAGGGAGGAAAAGATTTTATTTGTGTCTGAGGTCCTGTTCACGTTGCCTCGCCTGGAGTTACTGTACCTGTCAAATTACATGCAATGGGTTGTTGATTTTTAGATGGATGGATACAGTTAGCAGCCCTTTGGGATTTTAGTGGTGTGGTGTTGTTGGTTGGTTGGTTTATCTAATACATGAAGAAAAAAATGGATGTAAGGGGCAGACCTCTGATTGTAAAAAAGATGTGTTTAATGTCTTTTGACTTTGCACCAGAGCTATGTTCTTGTCTGCTGGGCTTTCTGATTTGATAGGAGGAAAAGCTTGAGTAAGATTGGAAGATTACAGCTAATCACTTTAGGTTATGCATTTCAGTTATCTTGTAAATTTTTTTTCCATATGAAAACAAAACAAATAAATCTCATGGTTATAATTTTTATGATGCTTGTCATAGTTGAGAGATATGTTATTTCATCTTTTCTGATGGAGCAAGGGTTCTTGATTTATTCTGAGGTCTTTTTGCAGTGTAATTGATCAGTCTGATACCACAACAGTGTATTAGAGAACACTTTGCTTAATAAAAGGCAGTAGTTTTAAACCATGAGTTGTCAGAGAAACTTATTGTGCAGTTACAGGGCCTCTAGGAAGTAATCTTTTAGCTTTAATGATCACAGTAAGTGAAACGAAGCCAAATGGATAAATGACTTTGAGGTGAATGGCAAGCCTACACTGTCCATACGGACAAACGGGAGGGATACTAGGAGGGACTTCTGCCACAGTAACTAAACACCTAATGTGTTTAAGAGACTTCCTCACTTCAAAATCTGAGTAAAGACAGGTACAAAATTGTAATTAAAAGGAATCAAGAGTATCTTCTAGCTATCTTTTTGGCTTCTACTGGGAATAGTCTTGCTTCCTGAAGTTCTAGGTCACAAAAACAGCATTGTAACTGTTCCGAGGAGAATTGTACCTGTGCCTAGAAGAAAGAAATCCTGAAAAACTGTTCTTGTGGCCGTGAGCATGCCAGGCAGGTATCACCTTCTTGGTGTTCTCCCTTGGCTGTTCCCCTTCCTGCTCATGAGGGATATAGACTGCTGAAGTTTTTGCTGAGTATCTGCAGTCTGACATTCTGCAGTGCCCTGGGTGTGAGTATAGAGTTTATGAAATTCAGAAGGATCTTGAAGTCTGGAAGTATTAGAATAAGTTTGGTCACAATGTGACATAGAGTTTTGATCTGGATCTGAGGCCTAAAGTGCTGGTTTTGCCTCAGGGCAAGCTGCGAAAGGGAAAGGAGTCACTTCAAGTGACTTTTACCAAAAACTCCAGTTCTCCGTTATTCCTGCTTCCGAAAATACTTCCCTAACATTCCAAATTCAGGCACCACAGTCAGTAAGGCTGTCCTACCTCAGCACTTCGTCCCTGAAGCCTTTCAGTAGAGGATGATAGTGATATGGATGAATATGAGATCTTAGACTTGGCAGAATGCAAAAGTGATTATTGCATTAGTGCCATCCCTGCTATGAATTGTAACAGTGCTAGAAATCTTGGGGCAGAAACATTTGTGGAGGTGCAGTGTGCAAAAGCATCATTTTCCAAACAGTTGGGCAGGTCGTACTAGGGCAAACAAGTAAGAAGAGAGCTTTATTGTTAACATGGAGTCACCCACAGATGCCTGAAGCAGGTCTAATGTGCTCTGCTACCTTGGAGTGAAGAGATGCAGCAGTCTACAATGTTGACCTGTCCCTGGTTCCTGAAGCAAACCCTCTGCCAGCAGCTATCACCTCTGTAGCAGAGCTGGGCAAAGGGAATGTGCCTCACGACTCAGTTACTGAGATGTTGAACGATGTGCTGAGGGGAGGCACATGTTCCCTTCTGCAAGCTCTGCCACACAGGCAGCAGTTCCCTGCAGGAGGGTGGACATTGTAACTCTCCAGGCAGTTACTGCCTAACCTGGGCGTGGAGTTTTGGAAGTCAGGTGTGGGGGTCTGCCTTTACCTGAGCCAGGGGCTGGCACAGGGGGGTCCTTCGCCATGACTAGGTGCTCTGGAGCTACAACAGGATGCAGCATGCAGGTTGTGAGAAGGGAAGTGCTCTTTCTGAAAATGGTCTTGCAAGAACTGTGTTCGTCTAAAAGTGCTGTTGTGTGCTGGTGGAGGTCTTGGGATTTGTGTGTCTGCCTTTGTCCAGCTTTGACCAGCAATGGCTATACCAAGGAAAGCATTCCAGTGATTGTGCTTTCTGGGGCTGTGTTGCTCAAACACCTGTCCCAAAAAAGGTTGTGATCTGATGTACAGGAACAATCAGGCTGCCTGCAGTTTTTGCCTAAGTTATGATGCAGTTACTAAAAGTAAAAGTTGGGTTTTGCTTAAAAGCGGGGGGGGAATGTGTACATTGAGCATCTTTCATTATGTAGAAACACTCATTATGGAACATCAGAATGGGGGAAAAAAGCATGTGAAGCAGTCACATTTGAAACTGCACTGCCTGGATGTTTCTCACAAGGCTGTTCTCAGACCTGTAATCTCAAACACCCTTCTCTGAGTTCACTTCTACCACTAACTTAAGGTTTTTATACTGATTTCAGTAAGAGTAGAGTCAGGGCCACTAGTTGAAAATAGCTGTGACACATGTCATTATAATTGGGTGCTAAATAATAAGATATTTCTCTCAATGTGAGGATTTTAGCGTGTTCTCAGTGTCTTTGTCTGTTCTTCAGATGCTCTAAGTTGTTTTCCTCTGTGATAGCAAAATTATGGAACTGTATGCAGGGAAACTTCTAAAAAGCTCCTGTTTCATGTGAAGTGTGCCATAAAGGTGTAGGGAACATACTGCATTTCACTTGCTTCCTCTTCCCACCCCACAACTTCTAAACTGCCTATGCTAATTAAGGAGGTGTTACTCCCTCCCTTCCCCCCCACGATGCCACTGCAAGACATAGAATTAGTACTTCTAAGGTAATGTGGATTTAATTAAGGAAGTATTCCACTACTCTTGTTTGCCTTTCTGGAAATATTTGTGGCTATTGCTGTATGAAGCGTGAGCTTTGGCTTCACTGGGTTAAGAAGGTCCTGTCCTCTTCTGCTGCTGGCTGTTGGTTTCCCAAATGGCACAACAGGTTGCTCTCGGTTACACCTCTTTTCAGGACCATTCGGTGGACAAGACAAGAGAATTGATCCAGCTTAAAAACTGAAGCAAACCCTACACATTTTAGGAAAAGAGGAATGGTGTCTTGAACCAGATTCTTTGAGGCCCTTGGAAGATCTGCACATCCCTTCTGGGGATGAAGCAGGGAGAAGAAGCTGCTCTGTGTTGAGTAGGTTAGTGGGAGAAAGAAAAGGGCAAGGAATGAACAGAAGCGTGTGTGTAGGATCTCATGTAGCTACTCTTGCTGGGGAAACAAGGCAGTACAGGGGTTTTCTACCTCAAATTACTCGGCCTGGGAGCTCTGTATACATTTGGTGTGGTCTGATCTTTCCAAGCACAGAGAGGAGCATTACAAAGACCCTGTTCTTCGTGTTTTTGCAAACTACTGTTGTTTCAGTAGCATCTCCTATGTGACTGACGTTGTCCAGCAAAGCTCAGCTGTGCCCAACAATAACTTCGTGGAAAAAGTTAAGGACGCAGATGTGGAGTGATAGTGGATGGGAACTTTCTTCAGTTTAATTCTCACTTCCAAGGTATTTTTGTAAATAGGAGTCTTCCCTGTAATTTCATGTTAGCTTCTGTATTTTTCATAGCATTGCACCGACATGTTTATACTACAGGAGGTAAGAGAAGGAAATTAGTATTGCAGTAGCTTTGTTGTAAGCTTGGGATAGCAGAGGTGATGCTTAGTTTTTGTTCAAAGGTTTTGTTTCCAGTGAGAAATGGGACATAGGATTTTGCTAGTAGATTTTCTTTGGTTTTGTTTTTCTTTTTAAGGGTGAGGGGAATCTGATGATTCCTCTCTGTGTCCCGCTAATGGAATCAAGAGCAGGAGGAGAGGTTTAAGAGTGAATAGAGTCCCTGAAATAAATGCTTAGACTAGAGAGAGTGTATTTCAAGTTCTTGGATAAAAGGAAAGCTGAAACTCAAACACTGATAGTTTTAAATTTCACTGTGTCTTTTGTGTCCTGCATATCTCAGTAGGTTGCAGCCAGGCTTTGGGATTGATTTTTGTTTTGGTTTTTTTGTAAATTCATTTGTCTGCATGGCTAAGCAGTGACCAACTGTAACTGTACCTGAGAGGAGCTTGGTGAGCATGCAGAGGCTAAAATCTTACCTTCTACAGGGAACCTAATCTATTGTATCTACAAATGGGTGGGCAAGATCTCTTCTATCTTGCTGAGGGGTGTTTATTCCACCGACTCAGTGCTCCCTGCATGCTGCAGTAGTGTGAAAATTCATTACTTTCAGCGGTGTTCTCTGCCTCTTTGATGAGTCAAGCCCACACCTGCTTACAGCAGGAAATTGAAATGCCTGAGTTTTCCCTTTTGGCAAATCCCATACATCTATCCTTAGCATCACAACCCCTCTCTTTGGCATTCAAAAAATAAGGTGAAAACTGTTCTAAGTAAACCTGGAGATTTTTTTGAGCTTGAGAATTTCTGCCTCTGCAAGCTAAATCACTTGGCACAGCTCTGAACTTTTATTTTTAGTAAAACTTGCGCAGCCAGACTACTGTAATGTTCAGAGAAAGAGATGTTCCTGAAAGCCTGCGATGAAACCAGAATGTGAGGGCTTATTTTTATACTGTAGAGTATGTGTTTTCATGTGTGTTTGCTATTTATATATGTACAAAAATACGTGGAGGAGATGAAAAGATTGTTTCATTGAAGTAGCGTTACTCTGAATGTGTGTAGTGTAACACTGATCAGAATGATCCAGAACCTTCAGAAGACTTAAAAATTGTTATTTATTAAGGAGCTGATAAAAGATACGCAGCACAATTTGTTTATGGATGGTAGAGCCCTGAGATGTGAACAGTTCCTGTGTGTGATCAGAATTATCGTGCTGTTTGAATTGTAAACTCTTTCAAATTATTTTAGCAGGTTTTGCATCTGAAGCTATTTGCATCTCTCTCTTTAGATGATCTGTTTCTCAGGCGAATTCGGTGTTAGGGGAATAAAGGCCTTTTTTTGGCTTCCAGGCATGGCAGCATTAGCTGGTTGGTTTTGTGATGTGTTTAACAAAGACATAAATCAGTGTTTATACCAGAATGTTATGCAGACATGAGCTTTCCAAATTTGAGTGAGATGCAGTTTAATACAGGCTATTGAAAGTATGGTAAATTCCAAGTAGCTGTGGAAAAAACCTTTATAAGGAAACCGGTATATAAGACTGTATATTGTACTGGTACTGCATTACAGTAATGCAAACCAAGTTGTTTTGTTTTAAATGGACAAAATGACTTATTTGTAAAACAGATTATGCAGGTGGCTGAATTCCTGTATCAACATATTCCTGAATCCTTGTTAATCACTGGTAAACCTTTGGTTGCTGGTAAGTCTTTAATGGAAATGGTGGCTAGAAGCTCTTTCGTGCCACCACTGTCACGGTGGCATAAATTCTGTAGAGCAACTACTCTGGCCACGCTCATGTTCTTCCAAGTACATCGATTACTCCCAGTTACCTTGTTGGCTTCTCATAGTGTTTTGCCTTTCTTAAACCTTTTTCCTGATGATAGCAATGATGACCAGAATAATTTTCCTATTGCTCGCATACATTAAATGAGAAATGTGTTACCATTTAAATGTAATCCAGCAGGTGTTTTATATTTCTGGCTTTACTTGCACTGGTTATCAGCTCATCTGTAAAACCAGCAGTATGTTTTGGGAAACCAGTGTTGCCCAGTTGGGATGTCTTGGAGATCTCCCTGCCATTTTAAGTCTCTGATGAATCCTAAGTGTGGTTTTCACTAGCTTAAGAGTGCAACTCTTTATAAATCACTTTTTATGATGCCCGAATAAGGGAACAGTTATAAATACTCTTCTTCTGCATTGTAAAAGATTTCAACTTAAATGCCAGATGCTGTGAAAAAGTGACTTTGTGTATTGTAGATTTTGTTTATGAAGTAGGTGTTGATGCCACTTAGTGTTGTAAGATCTAACTCTTGTTGCTTTCAGAGCATCTGGCCATGAGATGTCCCCTTGAACTTCTGGATTGCTGACTGACTTTCTGGGTTTTTATGAGTAATCAGAGATAGGAAGAGTTGCCTTTAATGAAAAGGGAATTGTTATTTCTGTGCTGGTAATTTCAAAAGATGTATGTTTTCCTTACTTCCCCTGAATGCTGCTTGGCATGTACATTACCATGCTTGTTTTTGGGTTTTTTTTCTGTTGAATTGGTAATTTTTTGAAAATAGCTGGTGTGCTGCTGCAAAATAAATTCGTTACCATCTAGTTGCGTTTTCCTTTTCTTCCTACTAGCTCTTATAAATACAGTTTTATCTTGATACATGAGGAGAAGTGGTCTTCATATTGCGTGATTCATGAATGCTCATGAAAGAGGAGATTGGACTTCATGGGTGAGAGATTTCCCTCTGGCTGTTCTCACTTCCTGCTCATTTGGGTAAAGAAATTGAGCAATTGAAATCTCCTCCTAAAGCAGCACTTTACTCTGGAGCATCAAAGTGGCAATACTTAAAACATTGCCAAAGCTTAAGAATTCAGTGTGTAAGGCCTTGGTTTACACCTAGGCTGAAACCTACATAGCCATGATAAGGGCTTCAGGAGCGATTTGCGTAGTCTGTACATCTGCTACGGATGAACCCTATTGCTTGTTTGCAAATAGGAGGGGAAACAAAGTTCTGCCTTCCTCCCCAGGAAGGGAGGCAGCAAGCTTGGACGATGGGAGTGGATGCTAAGTAATGCTTGTCGTTGGGTGAAGTTAAGGGCACAGTTTTCTGGATGAAATTGCAATGAATTAGTTATGTGGAAAGCCTGTCCTTGCCTTCTAGCACTGGCAGGCAAGTTAGTAGAGATTTAATCAAATATATGGAAACTTAAAATTAAGTTTGCTGGTTATGGCATTAATTCACTTCTGCAGGATGATTGTGTCCTAGCGATAGAAGTGTCAGAACCTGATGCTGCAGCTCCTATTTGATTTTTTTTTCATTTCTTTTTCCTTCCACCTCCACCTTATTGTAGTTTCTGGTTCTTCATTATTCTCTTTGCCCAAAAGGAATGGACTATGATATGTTTACAAGCGTTTTTAAAATTGTATTTCCCGCATTAGCATATGCAAATGTGAGTAAATATATGTAAATCTATGCTAGATGAGGAACATTTCACATTTGTCCTTAGCAATTTCATCTCATCTGGGTCATTCTTTCTCTTTCTATCATGACATGTTGTTTTATTACCTCAGGTTAGAATGCATCTTGGTCACGGTGACACATTTATCTTGTATTTTATGATATGATCTTATCACATGCCATTTCTTTTTCTCTTTCCTATTCAGCTTTGCATCTGTCAGTGACAGTCATGACACCGGCTAGTGGCACAGTAATACCAAGGCTGTGTATGAGTGCATACCAGTGGCAATTTTTAAGGGTAATACTTTGCTCCTAAGGTACAATATTCTTTTTAGCAGGTTATTTCTGGAGGGAAGAGCCATTTGTAATTACATCAAAACCAGCAGCCATCAATCATTTCAAGTGCAGGAGATAGCAAAAAAGGCTTCCTTGGATAACATTCAGTAAATATGAAGCAAACAGAAGGTGACACTACACCCTTTTCTCTTGGCTGTAGCAGTACAAGGAGGTGCAGAGAAGTGCTAATTCATTATTTATGCAGTAGTGACAGACAGCTTCTGTATTTTAACATACAAAAATATGTATCTTCAATGAACTCTGAGAATGTGAAGCAAGAGGGAGAATGTTTTTCAGTACCATTGTTGAAAGTGCTACAACCTTTTTTAGTACACTGGATTTAAAAATGTGTTCTTTCCAACCATTTCTTCAAGGGTCACATCTTCAAAGACAAAACTGCTGCTATACAGGCAACCAAAAATGAAGGGCAGACTTTCAAACCTTTCAAGTATACACCAACTCCAGCTACGATGAGACATCAATTAGAGTGCTGCAGCAATCCACTGAACCATTTTTAAAATCTGGCTGCTGGGTTTAGGGTGTAAATAGGAGCTGAAACATCTGCCTGCAAGTTGCTTTACATCTAGTGTGGCATACTGCTAATCCAGTAAGTTTTTCAGCTTATTGTTTTTTGAGACTCCAGTTAAAATCATCTTTGTGTTTCTATTACATAGGATCAGTTTCTTCTTCTTTTTCTTTTTCACAAAGCTGACGCCTGAAAGTTTTACCTTAACAGTGCCAAAGCAGAGTTTCCGATACTCAAGTGTAATTGTCTTCCTTTGCTGCCTCTACTAAGAGGTATAGAAAGTACTGTGTACACCCATCCCAAGCTTGGCTGGATTCCAGGCACTTTCCAGAAAAAGAGAGACTGGTAAAATCAGCATCCACCATGTACCTCAAGATAGGAAAAGAAGAGTTGTGTCCCCAGCAGCTGAAGTGCTGTGTGCGCTTGTGTCAATATGCTGCTAATGGGTGGGTGTGTTTCAGGAGTTGTTTTCATTTCAGTTTTTCTGCATCCACTCTTGGCAGAGGTACATTATGTGGATTCTGTTTTGGCAACTGGAGTCACAAAAATATTTATGAAGACTGTTGGGTTTTTCCCCCATGCTCTTGTGTCTCCTTTCTGTGTTTAAAATTCCTGTAAGTGTTTTGTTTTTTTTCTTTTTAAAAATCTACTTTTGTTTGTTTGAAGGGATGGGGAGAATTAGCTTTATTCTGGGTGTAAATTATAGCTAAATGCTTTTTAAAGATACCTTTTAAAATTTAAGGTAACGAAGGAAGCACACCATTTAAATGATGTTGATTTTTAATGTTTTCTTTTGATTACTAAGACTATATTTTTGTGTGGCTCACAAATTGGGAAAAGGTACTTTTCATCCATCTTAAAGTTAACTCTGTGCTCTTCTGAGGAAAAATACCAAGATGACTTTGTAACTTCATGCACTATAGCTCAAGTAGAAGTACTGTTTGGTGGTTCTGCTCTATTGTGGTTCCTGTAATGGTGCTGTTAATGCAGCATGAACATCCATAGGGTTGTGTGGGCTCCTGGTTTCATCCCCAATGGACATGGCCTGTGAGCTTTGCTGTAAGGTGTGGTTGGGATTGGGCTGCTCACCTGGTTAGTGTGTGGGAGGTTATGTGAGGTGATGAAGGGCAGCTTTGCCCTTGGACCAAGTAAACCAAATACTGGCCCTGGCAGTTGTTGAGGATAAATTTCTCAAAATTGTTGCTCAGTTCAACTAGTTGAGCAGTGTGCTTCAGGCTGTGGTGAAAATGTCACTTTTCAGGTTTTTTACTGGACCTTGAAATGCTGGTTCTGATAGCCCTCCTAGCAGTTTAGAGCTGGGTTTCTGGCTGAACTCATGTCCCATTAATTCTGGTAGGAGCACTGTCCCAGTCTGGACTTTGGACTTCAGGCAGGTACAGGTTGCTATAAAATGTCTTTGGATTTAGTTGCAAATTAAAGGAAAGACTGTGATGAGCTGATCAATTGCATTGGAAGTGAAAGAGTTAAGAATGGAAATCTAATTGCATAGCTGAAATCTCAATTTGAACTTGCGGTCTCTTGAGAGAAAATGCCATTCAGCACCGTTGCACAGAGTTATTTCATTCTTAATTTTAATTGACATGTCCCAGAATGCAACCTTCTCTTACGGATCCTTACAGTGCAGAGATGTTTGTGAGTCAGTGTGTCTCTGTGTGGGCAATTTCAGTGTTTTAAATTCAGGTCATTATTAATTTCCCTTTTGATACCAGCATCCTTTCTGCCTACTTATTCACTCGATAGCTTTATGAAATTTGAATGAATCTTTCCCTAACTGAGAGGTTGGTCACCTCCTGGGAGTTCAGCTTAATGACCTGACCCTGCTCGTTTTTTCCCCTCTCTTTCTTTCCCCTGCCCCTCTGTGCTTGCGTGTTGAACAGGTAAAAGTGATGCTTTTCAGAGTAGTGTTGGCCCCTTGCCTTGGTGACAGGGATGTTCTGTACAACTTCAGTAACAGAGAAGTAATTATTGTTGTAAAAATGGCAGCGATGTTTCAACTTCATCAGGGAGGAAGCAAAACTTCAAGCAAAAAGTTTTTCTGGTGTAACATCAATTTTTCATTCCTTGACTGGATTTGAATTAAAACCAGGAATTTATAAACCCAGCAGTAACAGCAAAACCAGGCAACTCCATGCTATAGTAGTTGTGAGGAGTAGAGATATCTGTCTGAAATCCTTTGTAATATTTTATATCTCCAGTATTGATTGCGTTTACTAAATAAACAGTATGATTATCCACTGTTGATATTATCCCAGAATTTAATTAACTTTCTTAGAGTTTTTGTCTCTGTTTTGTATCTGATGGGCATCAGTTTAAAGAAATGCTTTGCAAATGGCAAAGAGCTTAATGGGTACAATTGTCAGAAATACAGTGGAAAACTTGTGCTTCAGAGTATCAACTTGTGTTTTAATTTGTTTTTAATCTCTAGATAAGAAAATGAGGACAACTGCAGGCCAATCTGGAACATTGAAACTTTCATTGCAGTATAGACATTGACTACCACTCCAGCTTATAATGGATGGAGTTAGTGTTGCAGGCCTAAATATCTTGAAAATATCAATTTCCAGAGTAGAATTTATTTCTAGTAGTATTTTATTTATAATTATTTTCTGTTATTTATCTTTTTTGTCTTCATAGCTGATGTAGCTGATTTTGCTAGCATACAAGGTGTAGTAGCTATGATTTTGGAGAACAGTCTCTTCATTGTCTCTTGGATTTCTGTATAATGTCAACTCCATCACAGAAACCGTGTAGTGTTTGGATGGTGATGATGATGATCAAACTTACTGCATCTATACAAGAACATTTCTGTTTCCTAAGAGTCACTTAAAGATGGTAATTGAAGTCCTCTCAAGGCTTTGGGGTTTTTTTAGGTGGCACCCACTGTTCACCTTTTCCAGAAAATATGATCAGTGGTAACGTAGGTAGACTACATAGGAACAGGGGCATGATATGATGAATTCTTAACTGTTTTATTTTTTCCCTCTGAGCATAAATAGGGTGTGTTTTGTTTTAACATAGGAAGTGGTTTGTATTGTTGTTCCTACATTATCAGAGTTGAAGTCAACTGTTGTTACCCTTCCTAGCAAGCCTGAGCATTGCTCTTCATGTAGTTTCTTGACTTACCACAAAAAAGCAGTAGCCTGTTTTATGGATGTTTTCTGATAAGATTTGGATGCCTTTAGATAAAAGGAGACAAAGCCCCCTGGTTCTGTCTTTGCAGCTGATGGGTCAGCTGTAATGCAAAAATGGTGCCGCTCAATACAGTGTTCCAAGTGATGGCTGTAATGGAGAACATGGTTCACGGCCACTTTTCTGCCTTCTGTTTATGAAATGCCCATCCTTAAGCTGATATTAATTTCATAAACTCATAGCTAGAGCCTATAGTCTCCATCACATCTTCCAGTACCTATACCTGGAATATTTCCTGCATGCAAGCTTTCTACTGCTATCTGGTTGGTAAGCAAGTGAATTTTACTTCTGCTGTGCTTTCTGAAGCCCTGTAGAACTTGCTTTTGCTTGATTTCAGTCTTTTTAGTATAATAGCAAGGCATGCAAATAATGATCATCTCTGGCCGGATGTTTCTTAGTAGAAATTATTACTGCTGGCTTGGTTCTTCTGGGGGTTTTCTGGTCTGGCATTTGGAGCAGGAAGGGAGCTGAACTAGGCTTTGTCTGTGGCTCTCTACATGAATAGCTACTGTGATCTGACAAAGTGTGTGATCCAGAGGAAGAAAAACTAAATTTACTTCTGTTACCTGGTCTTTTGATATTCTACTCTGTTTAGAAAAACACAACTTTTAAGCAGGTGAGTTTAAAATACTGTCATATTGTGTGTTTATGCTCTTGTACAGCTGCCTGCCTGCCTTAGCTGGGGTGGGGGCTTTATCAATTATTAAAGCATGGAATTGGTTTTGTCCAGTTTCAGAGCAGAACACAGCCTGTTGTGCCGACTGGAGGTAAGTACAAGAGCTTTGTTATCAGCAGAATCATTCCTCTTGTGTGTTTCCTCAAAACCCTAAAGGTTTCAGAATCTACTAGTGTGTACATGAGTCTGTCTCTAAATGAGAATGTGCATAATGTTACAAATCCACCTTACAGTGTATGTTTGGAATTTGTCTTTGTGTGTATCTTGGGGTTTATTTTCTTTGTTCCCTTAACTGACTTTTTTTCTAACTTCCCTCCCCCACAGATACCCATACACTAAAGGTCTGGGGAAAGAAAGTTGTTTATGTGCAGCCTATTGTTCAGTCAGTGTGCATTGTCAGTGGTCACATGCTTTACTTAAGATCAGTGTATATTTGCTAACCCTGCCTTCTTTCTGTTGTCTGACTGTGCATTTGCACTTACGCTTCGTTAGTAATGTAGGCAGGCTTGAAGTGTGCAAGCTTTTAGCAGATGCTTGATGTTCTTCGTTATGAAAGTTTCCTTTTGTTGTCCTTAAATGACAGAGCTTTGAGCAGTAAGAAATGGTTTTTCTCCCCTCACGTTCTGAATGTACAATGCTGAAGTAACCTTGTGTCTGTAAAAGGAGGATGTCTCTTGTCCCCTCATGCCTCCAGCATGAGCCAAAAGCCACATGGGTTCATGCCAGTAGGATAAAATATGAAGGCAGGTTTTAGACACCGCTTCAGAGCGAGTCCTGTCACACCGGGGTGAGGAGCATGTCCTGGGAGAGGAAAGTCCCTGCGCAGCAGTCGGGGTACAGCCGTGATGTTCCGGACATATGACAGCACAACACTCCACAGTAACAAAACAATCCAAAAGAAATATGATAAGAAATCAGGTAGGGGAACTGAAATGGCTCTGGTGCTGTTCACCTCCTTGTCTAAAGATGGTTGTTTCTATTCCAATCTATAGCTGTAGTACAACTGCTGTTCTTAGCAAAGGGGTTTTTACAGGTACTGAACTTGGACAACTCTGTTGCTTTGTTCCTGGGAGTTGGGAGCACTGCTCCTTCTAGCATCAGGCCACAGAGTAGGAGAATAAAGAAATGCCAAGAAAAATAAGGAGCTATTTGAATGAATCTTTTCCTGGCTCTGGGTGGAGAAAGGTCTACATGCTTTATTCTTCTTCCTGCTCCTGTGTGCACCAGCATACAGTTGCAACTCCACTTTTGGTACTTCAGCCCTGACACAGAGAAGGAAGTACTCGATCTCTGTGTAGAGTTTGCTTTCCACTTTTTTCCTGAAGTTTCCAATTGAGTATTACAGAAATTTACAGGAGTTTTGTCACTAAATGTGACAGAAATAGGTCTGGACCATCTGCAGGCTCAATAGATGCTAAGACTCCTGAGTACAGGTCCACAGTGGCTGAAGTTGTGAGTGATAGTGATTTATCCTTGATTTTTTTTTATTTTTGTGGGGGTGGGGTGTTGACTTTCATTCTTGTTTGGGCCAGTGAGGAATTGCTTCTTGTCACTATGTTAGGGTCATTACCCCGAGGACAAATGAAAGCAGCTTATTACTCGGGGTCAGGCTCCAGAGTTTCACCCATGCAGATTCAGTGGACTGGAATTTTGATTCTTTGCTTAGTCCAAGTTCTTCTAGGAATGTCATCATCTCTGAAGGCAGTTTAATTTACAGGAAACACATTCAGCTTCTTGCAGTGTGTGCGTCAAGAGAATTTGAGTTGATAATTAATCTGAGGAACTGGAAATTAATTGGGAGGGAAATTGTTGTTTTAAAGATGTTCTAAATAATCACCATTTTACTATATTTAGCTGTCTATTGAAATAATACAAGATTTAGAGAAGATAAATCTCTATAGCCTGGTACTCCTTATTTTGGAGGGACAATGCAATACAAACTGCCAGCTATTTCCTCCTGTAACTCATTGGACTTCTCTTAAGTGCAGAGAGCTGTTGGCTATCAAGAAAGTTTGGGAGCTACAGGATGCCTGCCTTGTTGTTGTAAGCTTTTAGAAAATTCAGCTTTCCTTGTCGTTCTCCAGAACTGAAAGTCATTCACACGAGTACCCAAGTAGTGCCTAACCCTGAGTCCTGGACACTCTGTTCCTTCTGTGATTGACCATGGGAGCAGAGTGACCCTGAGCAGTCACCCAGACCTCCTGCCGAGTGCCCTTTGGAAAGCAAACCAATCGGTGCCAGTGGCAAGATGTCTCTGGGGTCTCTTAAGGATTTAAACAGAACGGATGCAGTATTTGAAGAAGCATTTCCTCCATTTTCTTTGGGATTTTTCAGAAAGCAAACCACCACCGTTTGGTATACTTTGGAATCACTACAGAGTGGAAAAGGTGATGTCAGAAACATGTTGGGGATACAGTAATGCTGCTTACAGTGTTTTGAGGAATGAGGAAAATCCAGATGCTTGATGTTGCGTTATCTTTACACTCCAAAAGGCCTTGTAGGTGTGCTACAAGTTGTCAGACTAGATCCAGGCTCTGTGTTATCTTTAGGGTTTTTGCTGTGGGGGCCGGTGAGGTTCTACCCAAAAAGAGCAGGAGTCTGTTAAAAGGAGGGTGTTGATGACACGGCAAGTTATTTTTGCCGGTGCTGAGTTGAACTTTCAGCCATCTGGTGATAGTGGTGTCACTCTTGATTCAGTCTTTCCTTGTTGGAAGTTTAATTGAAATGTGATGAATTAAGATTGTGCGCAATGTATCATTTGCATTTTTCTGTCTGACAACGGTAAGGATCGATTTAGTGAGGAGCTCATTAGAGCACACGGTGGCTGCTGATTTAGAATCTAATCCAGGACCTTTTTTCTTAGGAAGTGGCTGTGAATATCAACATATAATAATATGGGGTGATGTGTCAATACCATGGAGACAGCCTGTTAAAAATTATTTGGAGTTAATTCTAGATGACGGTGATGTAAGGATTACCCCAGCACAGAAGTGTGACAGAGAGCAGGCATTTGTTTTAGCATTAAGAATATATTGCAGATGTAAAGAGTGTACAGGAGAACATACTTCTTAACCCTCAGCTGGGACCATGTGATTAAAGGTGCCTGATTTAAGGGGGTTGATTTGTAGGTTGGGAACCTCAGAAACCTGTTCTCAAAAGTCAGGTCACATAGGCAGAGTGTGGAGAGGGTTTCTAATGATGATTGATGAAGAGCTGTATTTTAAAGAGCTTTTTAAGTGAGATTGTAGAGTGTATATTTGTATGCTTTGGCTTCTTAAAGCAGTCACGTTAGCTGGATCTCAGTAGTCTGAAGGTGTGCAGGGATGGCCTTGCTAGGCCAGCTGGTACAGCTGGGGAGAGCGGAGATGAGAGAACAGGCAGCTTTTAAGGGCATCTCCATATTACTGGTCAACTACTAAAGATATTTTTGAAAGATCCTTTTCCACCCAAGGAACTGAATTCTGGAGGAATTGTCAACACCTTGTTACTGAGATAAAGGTAAGCATGTTCCAGTTCCTGGATGATTTCCTCTGCAGTGAGGAAATAAGGGAATGTAACTCTGGGGTTATCTGAGGGAAAACCTCAGTATTTCAGGAGTTTCAATAACTTTCAGACCATACCTGAAAGTATGTAGAAAGAGCAGAGGTGTGTTTTAAACTGTGGACAGATATTCAAGTGAATTTTTTAATTTAATCTGTATCACTTCAGACTAAGGCATATTAATGTAATAATTTGGGCTGACGTGTGGATTGAGCAGCTATCTGGAAGGCAAACTGCTCTGAAGTGTTCCACTTTTCTATCTGTATTTGCCTGTCTGATGAGCAAAAGGAAACTAGCTCATAGTCTTGTGTCACAGTAAGAAAGCAGTGCTGACTGAAGTCTGTTTATTTAGCCCCAAGCAAAGCTGATAATTATATCCATGCATTTACAGCTGCTGCAGTTTTGGATGTGGGGGAGACAATTCAGAAAGGTTTTGAGGTTGGATTTTTTTTTTTTCCTGTTGGCTTTCTTTAGGTAGGGAGTGTCTGGAGAGGAACTGGAATGCAGATTTATAATTTCAAAACCAGGATCTGTTTTGGTGGCTAGAAACAATAGAATCACCAAATGGTTGAGGTTACAAGGGACCTCTGGGAGTCATCTGGTCTAACCTGTCTGCTCAAGGAAAGCCACCTAGAGCTGGTTGCCCAGGATCATGTATAGATGGCTACTGAATATCTCCAGGGACTGAGACTCCACAACATCCCTGGGCAATCTGTGCCAATTCACCCTCACAGTGAAAAAGTGTTTGTGGATGTTCAGACAGAACCTCCTGTGTTTCAGTTTGTGCCTCTTGTCCTGCCAGTGGGCACCACTGGAAAGATCCTGACTCCGTTGTCCCTGTACCTTCCTTGCAGGTATTTATTTACTTTGATAAGATTTCCCACCCCTTATCTTCTCCAGGTTGGCTCATATTCCATCTGATGTCTATCAGAACCCTCCATCCTTTTCTGCCAAGCTGCTTTCCAGCTGGATGACCCCCAACATGTACATTGGTGCCTGAGGTTCTCACTCCTTCAGTACAGGATTGCATACTTCTTGTTGAACTGAAAGTGAAACTTGAAGTGAAACTTGCTGAAGTGAAAACACTTTGGCCTATCTTTACATGTTGTTTTTAAACAATAACCTTTGGTCTGAAACGTTATAAAACAATGCTGTGAGTGTGCTAAAATGCTGAAAAATTCCGGGCATAGCCGGCTTAAAAATAAAGTTTGCTGTGCACACCTTAAATGGGGATGATGCTGTAAACCCAAACTGCTGATTTAGAAGGATACGTGTTTATTTCGTGCAGCTTTGTGCAAACAGAATTCTGAGTTTGATAGTATTTAGTTTGTTTCTGGAACCCCTCTGTTCAGATGACCACCTCAAAGCAGGAGGTTTGCAAAGCACAGCCATTTTGGCTTTTAGGCGATGTTACAGGTTGGTTCTGCCTTTTGTGTTTTTAAGTAGATGATTTATGGTTCCCATTTGAATGGCTTTTTTTCAGGGAAATCGAATGTAAATAAATCGATTGGGAAATGTGGTTGGGTTTCTGCTCCATAACTCTCTTGACACAGTTGCAAGGATCTGCAGAAGCTGCAGAAACTTTTAATGCATTAGTTTTGAGAATAATAGAAAGGCCTTAATTTCTGCACTTGGGAACCTCTTCGGTCAGAGAAAAGGACCAAAATTTTGAGCATTATGTATGCAAAGAAATGTGGATGGGTGGAGCTTGAATCACTGAACACAGTACCTCTGAATGAAAGGTAAGTGTTTTGTGTCTGTTGGGAAGCCTTGAGGGGCTTCTTAGTTAGCAGAAAGGAATAAGCACCTCCAGGGGCTAATTCATCTCTCTTTTGAGGCTCTGCTGTTGCTGGAAGGGGCATGTCTGCCTGTGACTTCTGAGCTGCTTGTCTCTTGTAAACTCACAAAGCAAAATAGCCTTAGTTTTGCTGCTTTTTTTTTTTCCTTTCTTCTCTGCATGGTATGAATGGGGAGAGAATATGAGGCCATGTGAAACCTCAGTAACAATTTGTAGGTGTGTTGCAGAGCAGCAAGATAGGGAGACTAAATTAGTAAAGTGGAAAAACTGCAGAAGATATATTTTAATTATACTTTCTTGTAGGATGTTGAAATTTCTAGTCCAGCAGAATAAGAAACAGATACTCTGAACAGATACTTTGACTTCCAGAGAAAAGGTGTGAAATGTAGACAAACCTTTTTATATTTCACTTCCTTTCATCTAGATGGCAAATAAACTGCATACTTGATAAGGTTTATCCTTCACTTTTGATCAGTAAGTTTAATCATTGAGGGACTTCTGTGAAGATGGATGTCATCAGTCCCTTAAAGTCTAACGTGGAATTTTATTTTATTTTTTTCCTTGAATGTGGATTAATAGCATGTGCCCGTGTCAGGATTCCTTCCCTCCCAAATTAAAATTAGTTTTACATAATCTCTCTAGAGAATGATAAAAAGAATTTTAAGTCTAGATTCACTTCTACCAAAGCAGACTGGAAACAGATTTGTGAGGTGTAATTGGAAGCAAAGGCATGAAATTCAAGCTAAGTGCCACTTTCGGTGACAGTAAGAATTAAGAGGAAATTAGTCTTGAGTTTTCATCTCTGAAACAGCATTACTGTTTGATTCAGATCTGTGAGAGCGATGATTTATGGCCACTGTGTATCCCCATCATAGGATAAAAGATTGCTTTGGACCTGTCTGGTAGGGTATCTGTTAGACCGTTTGTATGAGAAAAGATTGGTTGTTGTTTTAACCAGAAAGTTACCAAATTATATTTTTCATTGCATCTTTGCTGGTTTTGGGCATCTATCCAGTTGAGCCTACTTTTTCCCCACTGGACTGTTCCGTGGCCTGCCTCCTCAGGGAGCTTTAATGGGTTCTGACTGACATGTAGGGCCTGTCTGGCCAGTTTGGTGCTTTAGCCATGGGGCCAGTACGAGCTCAGACTGGAAACCCTTAACTTTGTGTGAGTGATCGATCTTCCTTTCTGTTCAGAAATGTCCCAGTTAAATTAACTAGAGCTGAAATTGGATCAGAATTGCTCTAAGCTTACAGAGGCAGGATGTAACTCTCTTCTGATTAGTACTTATTTTTATTTAGAGATTACTGGGGAATGTGGAAGGGAATGGCAGCAGGATCTTTTGAAAGTCGGGAATTGTGATGATAAAACACAAGAGTTGGGTAACAGCAGGAAAATGGAAGACATTTCTGTTGTGGTGGGGGTCTGTGCCAGCTGCAGAGTTTAATACCTAGAAGTAGGTGGCTTTTCTCCGTTGTCTGCCTGTTCCAGTGTCTTGCTCTGTGCTCGTTCCAGAATGCACATTTTGTGTGAGCCTGATGAACTGTGAGTCAGAGTGATGATTGGTAGAGCACTGTAGAGAAGGCTGAGGGTATTTGTGTACCGTTTTCTTATACATGGTCTGCATGTTGGATGCAAACTCTGTGTGTAGTTGTAATCCCCCTCTTTGGAGTTACCTATTTCTGCTTTTTTACACTGTGGATTATCGAAGATGAGGCTGCAGTTAATGGTGATGTCTACTCTAGCAGGTCGGAGTGTGAGAGATGAAGACAGGAGGCAGTTGTCTCAGAAGGACATAAGTTCCTAGGATCCACTTTTATCCAATAAAAGACAGTTGGAGTGACAGGACAGCCTTGAAGATGGGTTTTAAAAGCTTTTATGACTAAGAGAGCTAAATTGATTGTGCTATGTCTAGAAAAACTTCACTGCTCTGGTTCAGAAAGTGAAACATTTATTTACAGCTATTGCAAACTTCCCATTGGAGAACACAGTGCTGGAGGGGCATTTTTATGGAGGGACTTGTTGTACAGTAATTGGAGGACAAACATTTGGTAGTTCAGCAGTGTGGTTGAGTACATGCCAGTTTTTAATTGTGGTATGTGGATCCTGCTGATGTTTCCAGAGGCATTTGGAATGGCAGCAAACTAGTTAGCCAAGTGTAGGAGGATCATTGCTGGGGAAATGCTCCCTGTGAAAATTCCAGACTTTAAGGGGAATGGAAAGGAGTTTTTTGTCTTCCTTGAAATGTGACAGATGCCGATCAAGTGGAGAAATATTAAGACTTCTTTTGCTTTTTCCTGGAACTGTTGTGAGTTTTCCATTTTGGTGGTTTTCAGTAATGCCAACTCCAGGTTTCGTATCTGCCGTGAAGAGGATGTAATGTGAAGTTGATGTAACAGTGAGGTACCTTAACTGCACCATGGCTTTTGGAATGTGGTCGTTGGCATTCTCACCGCCTGGATCAATGTCGTTGTTTTTTCTTTCTTGCACTTGGAAGGTCTACAAAGAACATTTAGAACCTCCTGTTCCAGAAGGCTGCCTAGTTTTATTTATTTTCCTAGAGAAAGAATCTGAAAAAAGGATCCTAGGCTGATTTGTTCTTTCTCTCTCTACCTCCCATGATATATGTCTTGTTCTTATTAAATTGAGAGGAAAAAAACCCGCCAAAAAGCAATTAAAGTCCACACATACTTAAGGGTAGAGCTCCTCTCGCTGCTGAGAGTCAGTACAAGCTCGGAGAGCCCATCATTGGGCTGAAGAAGGGTTTAGTACTGGCTCTTGTCTTGAGGAACCCTGCTCTGGTTTGATACTTAGAGAATGTGTTGGCACAGCCGTGAGGAGCTAATTCAGCATCCGTTGTGTTTATTGACTACCTCTGTGAAAGTGAATACCAGGAAAACGGTATTCTCTGAAGTTTGGCATAAGGTAATAAAAAAATACTTGCAGAGAAAGAGAGCAAACATGATTTCTGAGGCTTTTTTTTGTGCAAAATCTGAGATGATGTCAAGTACTAAGTCTGCCAGTTTGAATCCTAGACAACCTTCTGGAGTTATTAGATAATAAAGTAGCAATTGAAAGAAAAAATATATATTTGGACATCCTGTAATGGCCTGTTCAGGGATCTAAACTATGAGAGGTGTGCCTCATGTTCACTTCCCCTTCATGTTCTCTAAAGGCTCAGGGTATTTGCTTCTGCTGGAATCTCTTCAGCTGGGCACATTCCTCTCAGAGCAGAGAGGAAAAGGAGCTAGGGGAGTTTCTTGTTCTTTTTTGTATAATGATTAATTTCTGTCCCCTCCCCTGTAGGGAGGCAAGTGGACAGTCTTTGGGCAGGTTAAATGTCTCTGAACATTTTGGCGAAGTAAATCATCCATGCCCTGTGTGGGCTTAGATGAAAGCAGGCGATGTGCCAGGAAACATGCATGGCTCTGGGGCTGAAGATTGGACCTTTAGCTCTGTCTGTGTTGCCAGCAGCAGCGGTGCTTCCAGATGCTTATCCCTGTGTATTCACTAGGTGGTAAGAGACATGGCAAGTGAAACATACGTAGTAAACACTGTCCACAAAGTACAAATGGAGGAAGTTTTGCACATACATAGGACATCTGGCCTGTTTCTGCTGGATAGTAAAACAATAGACAAGAGAAATGTAATATAAATGTGTGACGCTTCTGTGCAGCAAGGCCCCCTACCTGCTTCTTCCAAATTCATCTCTCCCTAGCAGACAAGAAATAAATAATTTTTTACTAATCCTCTCCCAACCATCAGACTTCTCTCTTGTTCTCCTCAGAATTCTTCTTCCTTTGTCTTTTGACCACTCCTTGTTCTGCTCCACCTTGCCCTATACTCTTTGTCACTATAACCCCATTTGCAGCCCCTTAAGGAAGAGGATAATCTTATGGTGCTGCGTAGTTTGATTAATGCAAGATGTCTTTTGAGGGGGGCTCTCTCAGGGTTGTGTGATGGAGTGATGTTTCTGATGCTGAGAAAGGAAGGGTTATTTGAAGAGAAACTCTTTATGAATCTCTTTAATTGCATTAAACTTACTGTTTGGTGCCTCTCAAGCTTGTGCTGCTCTCCTCTATGTCCCTGGTGTTCCAAACAGTGAAGGTTAAAAAAAACATGTACAAGTTTAGGCAGCATTTGATGTCTAGAATGCTCACTGTTGCATTTGCATCATGTCCTATCAATTTTCCTGCTCAGTGGTGCCATGAGTGGCCATACCAAGAAGAGAGTCATTACTCACTTGCAAATATCTTCTAAAAGTTGACTTGTTAACTGGAAGGGTTGCTTTTGAAAAGAGAAGGGTAGAGGAAGAAATGCATACCAAATGTTTTTCACTTGATGTAAACAGAAAGCATTATTTACTTTCTGTAAGCCCTTTTTCTGTTGCATAATTTCTATCATAATTTTTGTTTGGATATTAAAAAAAGAAAGGTCAAAATAACCTTAAAAGAAGGTGGCTTTAGTGAATAATTTTCTCCTAGTGATGGTTTGCTAGATTACTTCAGAGATGTGTCCTCAATATTGAATTTTGGGTCTGTATAATAAACTTCATTGATTGATTGGAATGGATTGGTTAGGGTGCTGTTCTCTGGGTAGTGGCATGTCAGCTTAATACATATTCTAATGCTCTTGGCTAGGATTGAATGGAAGTTACTCAAGTGAGAATTTCCCAATGACACTAGAGCCTGAAAATTGGCATTGTGCAATATGCGTGGTTACAATGAAGCAGCTTTACTGGAATACAACAAAAAGACCATGTTCTTAGTTAAAAAAAGAAGGCAGATTTGATTGTTTTACATAGGTGATTCAGAAACTTGAAATTTTTTAACATAAAGGCTACTAAAGTATCCTTTTTGAAATCATTGTAATGAGTAATTCTTACACTGCATTAACAGTTATCCCAATAAGCATGCACAAACTAAACCCACATTTTTTAAATTCCTTCATCAGTGCTATTTCTGCAGTAATGAGAGAGCCTGGATTTGCTGGAATGGACAGGCTTCATCTGTACAAAAGACAAATGGCTACCAAAGAAAAAAACAGGAAGAACTTTTAATAAGTTCAAGGCACAGGAAGAAAAAATGAAAAGATTTCTGGAAAAGGATCTTGCCTGTGCTGTGATTAAAGCCATGTAGCATATAGCAGGAGGAAGCAAATCAGGTTCCCAAGACAGTGCAGTTGGGATGGAGTGTTTTGGGTCAAGACAAAAGTTGAAAGGAATGGGTATTCCTCACAGAAGATAAATCCAGTGAGTATCAGCTATTACTTCTCCAGCTAACCTGTAAGCAAAGGGAGGTAGTTCAATAACCAATCTCTGGTACTTGGTCCACGGTACTTGGTAGGGCTACCAGATTATAGGGTCTTGATCTGGGCCCCTCTTAATGGTTTTGACTCTGAGTTTTGCTGGCTTGTACCATATTTACTTGTTCTCGAGAAATATTTAGGTTTTAGATACCTTTGTCATTATAGTTATTTGCAGACTTCAGATTACTCAGATACTTAGGTTAAGACTAAAAACATCATGTCATGATTCCCAGAAATACTGAATGACTTGAAAAGGAAACAAGGAAGCTTTCTTGTTAATCAAGATTATTTAAAAAAACCAAACAACTCAGCATTCTTTTGACACATTATTTCCATAAGCATATGACTTATATATAAAAAAAAAAAAGGCAGCCTCAGTCTTGTAATTGAGAGGTGAGAGGTAGGCTTATGTAGCCTTTGAATCTCTGGAGAGACTTTTTGTCATTCTGTGAGATGCCAGATGTGACAATGCCAGTCCTTGCTGCTCTGCAGGCTAACTCTGCTGAGCAGCACAACAGACCAGAGAAGGTGATAAACATCTGAACCTTGTGAGCAGGCTTTGCTATTGCCTTACATCTGTTTACATATCAGGAAGATAGGTATCAGTATTTATATAATGAGCTGTAGAATTTATACCTCATTAGAATCACTTTTAGTAGATTTAAATGACCATTCCAGGGGCAGTGGTGTTGAAAATTGGAAGGATCTTTGTGTATAATAGTTTCTCACAGATGGTAAGAAAATGTTAAATCCTTAAGCACTTTGAACCTCTATGTTATCTGTCAATGCTGTATTCTGGTTTGAGTCTTTGTATTTGAGAATTAGTAGGTATGTGGAATCCTGTAACTTGTGTCAAAATGCTGTGATTGTGTTGTTATAAATCATGTGCCTATAAATTTCTTGTAATCTTTAAAGTGAAAAGAAGCCATATATAACTCAAGTTTTACACATACCTAGTTTGCAACAGAACTGCTCTTTGGGAGCAGTAATAAAACATGTCATAAGGGACTAAACTGTCAACAGGTTTTGGTGTTTCTTTGGAGGTTTTTTTAATGTAGAGAAGAACTGTGTGTGGTTTTTGGCTTCAGTAAGTTGCTTCCAGGCCCTTCTACATATTTTTTTTTTTTTTAATGTATGACTGAATTTGGTTTTGTCTTGACATGCTGATTGACTCCTGTGTTTTCCTGCAACCAGCTCTGATCACTGAGTAGGCACAAATGATAGCAGGACTCCCTGCTGTCAACAGGCTTTCTTCCAGCAAGCTGCTTTTTTCTGGAGCAAATGATGTTTCTTTGCGAGGTCAAGAAGATTTTTGCAAGGCTTGTTCTGCTGCTTCATGACCAGCCACTTGTACTACTACTGAAATCTGGAACTAGCCACTCATAAAAACACCCTGTGATGATGTGATTAATTAAATGCTGCTATGAGCTGCTATGAAGTTGAGTCCTGGAATTGGTGATCCATCAGAAATTGTGTGTTCAGGGGAATGTTATAGCTATTAGCCTGATGCTTTGGTATTTGCCTCACTTAGAGACTGGCTTGATTCTTGTTCTCCCAGTCCAGTCAGAATCGCTGTGGTTTGGGCTGGCAAAGAAGTGCTGCATTTTCTAAGCTCCAAAGAACTATTCAAAAACAGCTTTTCTCTCCATGGGGCTGCAGGAGAAATTCTTCTGACAGTACTGTTAGGGATGGGAAACTTCCAGGGGAAAAGCATGTGTTTATTCCTAAACACATGGTTGGGATCCCTAAGGTCGAAGCTACGCGTCCTGTTCCGTGGGAGCAGCAGAAGGGTCACCCCCCTTGTGCTGGTATTGGCAACACAGAACAGTCTTCATTCTGCCAGCTTTACAGCTGTGCTGTGCATCTCCTGTTCGTGGCAGTGCCTCTGTGATACAACCTCTCTTAGTAGAAGGTTTGCAGAAATACTTACTCCATTCCTGCTTCTGAGACTTCTTGTAAATTGATAGGACCCATTTCAGTTAAATTCTTTAACTTTTAAACATGTTTTTATTCCCCCTTGCCTTCTGTCTTCTTTCCCCAGAGGTGGCCCAAGTGTTTTAGAAACAGCATAGTCAACTGGAGCTCATTGAATAATTCAACTGTTGCCTGAAGTGATAGTAAAAAGAGGACGACCCATTTAATAAATCAACCAGAGCTAAAAGCTCTGTGGTTTGTAAAAATGTTCATCTGCCCTTCCTTTGAACTACCCAAATTTCTCTTCTGAAACACATTTTCCTACTCCTCTCAGTTGGATTTTCCTTGCTCTGGAAGGGTGCCTGATCTACCTTCGAGTTATTCTTGTAAGTTGTTTCTGTAAAGTGGATCTTTTTCAGAGAATGCTGAGGGTGTTGCTTCAAGAGCTCAGGATGTTGTGAACCATTCTCCATCTGCATTGTATTCCTGGCTAGCTGTCCTCTCTCATGGTCACTTCTTAGTGTTCCCTGCTGAGGTGTCTGAGATACTCTGTCAAAGCCACTGCTGAAGCAGGAACTTCCCAAGAACTATCAGTGTCAACTCTGGGGTTCCTTGACCGTTTTTAACCCAAGAAATAAAAATATTTTGGGGGTTACTGAAGTGTACCTTCTAGAGAATGAAATGTGACCTCTCCTTTCCATATATGTTTTTGCTTTTCTTTAAATCAATAAGAATTCTCTAAGTGCTCTTCATTTATTTGTGCACTGTGCCCCTTACCTAAAAGGCATCTAAATGCAAAATACTGCCTTTAAGGGACACTGCGTAGAAATATGACTGTCTAGGGAATTCAGAAACCTTTTGCTAAAGACATTTTTCTGTTTACAGTCTGTGTCAGACTTTTATTTAATCCCTTTGGACAGGCGTTTGCCAGTACATCAGTGTGTTACTGTATAAATTGCTTTTTCATTGTTGCTGTAATTGTAAAATAATCCCTTTATTATACCCACGCAATGATCACACTGCATTATCTTTCTGCTGAGCTGCAGTGTTTCCTGGTGGTGTCCTGCCTGGTGAAATGAGAGGTATTTATTAAATTGACTTTTCAGTTGCGGCTCAGTTGAAAAACTGGCAGAGTGATCAGTAGGAGAGACCTGCTAGATGCCTTGAAACATCATCTCCCTTGTAGTTTGGGGGGTTTTGTGGTGTTCTTGTTGTTTTTGTTGAGGTTTTTTTTGTTGTTATTGTTTTTGGTTGGGTTTTTTTAGGACCCTACTTCAGTCTATGTATCTGGTCTCTCTGGTCTCCTGCTGACCACGCTAGGTTACTGAGCTTTGTGTTTCAGAGGCTTCTGGGGATGAATGTGTGAACACTGCCGTGTATAAACAAATGAATGATAGCAGGTTTAAAATCAGGGTCTGGGGAGAAATGATCCAGTTGCTTCTCTTGCTTGTTTTGACTGGAGAGTTGAATTAGCAGCTAAAATGTGCGCTGTGGTGTGTTAAACATCATTGAATAGGAGGCTACAAAGATAATCCTCCAGGGACAGGCTGTTGAGGTTGTTGCCTTTCAGCACTGAACCCAGAGCAGACTTTGCTGTGCTGTTGTCAGTGCTGAGGTGGTGGCTTTTTCAATAAAATTTTGTACTCTTCGAAGCATCCCAAACCTCTTCCTTAATCAAGAGGTAGAGTGCAAGGTGACACTATGCGTGATCATTTTCAAGAGCTGTTGGCTATTTTTTTTTCTGCTGTTTATTTGTAAATGGTTGGATTGCTTTCTTTCTAGCTGTAAGGCAAAAAGCTTCCTGTTGCAACATGAGGCTTCTTCCATAGCCCCTTCTCTCAAGTGTATTTAAAACTAAATTAAAAAAACCAACTCACTGGTTGTTCTAGTTCATTTCTCTTAAAACACAAGCAAATTCACATTACTTGTTCCAGACAAAAGCTAGAGAAACTGAACAGCATGTCTGGATTTTCTTGTACCCTTATCTTCTCTTCAGGTTGGGATCTGCTTGTGTGTGCTGGTTCGTGTCCTGTCAGCAAGCTGGGGCTTCAGAATTGACTCAGGTCCAGAAGAGAAATTGACCTAAGTTTGAAAAGTTAAAAAAGTACAAAGAACTTGAAGCATCTCATGGCTCTTAATATACCGTCTGCATTTAAGCCTTGAGAGACTTCTTGTTTTTGAAGCTCTTCTGTAGAAGCGCCAGAGTTAAAAGTAATTCAAGTGAGTACTGAGCTTCTCTTAAGAGATACGGATAACTTTTCATTGGCAGCTAGTGGCGTGGGCCCTTCCCGTCCAAAGCCATCATTGCAAAAGTGATGGTGAAAAAGTTGTCAGCATCCTGGCTGTACATGATGGGGAAGGATTGGGGAAAGATGAATTGTTGCATAAGAGAAAGCCAGAGATCATGCATCACAAACTCTTCTTGTCTTGAATCACTCACCTCCTCTGTAGATTAGTGTCTCCCTCCTCACCTCCAAACAAAATAATGGGATTTTTATTTTGTTTTTAGGAGGGAGGTAGTAAATAAGGCATAGTTAAACTGACCTAGGAAGGATGGGAAATAACTAGTCTTCAGTCTGTTAGCTGTGCTGAAATGAAGCTTCTCCTGTAAGTGAAGCTTCCACTGGCCACCTTGAAGTGTATGAGGAAAGGGTAAGTGACTAGCCTTGAAGTGCTCAATCTCATGTCTACCATCAGGAGTGGTTTGGAGTCCATTTCCTGTTTAAGAAGCTACTTCAGAGGAAATACGGCTAATTTGGAGGTGTTTAAGAGTGTATTTTCCAAAGACAGGCCAGAGATTCTTTTTACCTTGGTTTGGTTTTAAGCTCCATTTGAAAGTAAGGCTATGAGTTTCCACAGATCAGCTTTAATTTTGTTACCTCCCACCCTTGCGATACCAACAGCAAGATATGTTATCAAATGTTTGACCGGGCCAAGTCAATAAATTCTAAATGCATCCTAAATTGTTTTCTGGCTGCCTTGAACATTTTTATGAGGTTATTGAAAGGCTCGCTTGATGCTCGTTTAGATGAGCAAGGGAAATTAAACTGTTTTTCCCTTTCTTTTTCCTCCCCATGGTAGACTGGACATGCTTTGGGTTGAAATTACAAAATGTCCTTTAAAGGCCTCTGAAGTAGACAACAGAATTGGTCTTAACTGCCCTTTTTCAGATGAGTTATCTGTAAATGCCTACTTTTTTCCTATTCAGAAAGTGGAAAACCATTTTTTTCTCTCCTGAAATCTTACTCTACTACTGAAAAGACTGTCCTTGTCCTAATGGAAAATACTTTGTGTTACTATAGGACAAAGCATCCAGGATATATGATTTTTCATACTGTGTCACCTTGATGCAGCTATGTTAAGGTAGCTGTCCTCTGTGCTGTTTTTGCATTACCATGGTGAGGAACTTGGCTGCTATAGGTTAAGAGCAGCAAGAGTTTATTCAGTGTTTTAGTAAGTGGTTTGATCTTGGATGTGTCCATACAGAAGCTGGCTGAAGCACAAGCCATTCTTACACTCACGCTGCTGGGTGCCAGCCAGCAAGTTTGCTTATGCATACGAGTCACTATAGGCTGCTGGTGTGGAAACTGGTTCTAAAACACTTTGCTCTTGTCTCCTATCATCTCCTTAGACAATGGCTGCTATATTCATGCTTTCATGTGCATAGAAGATGAAATCTCTTGTTACTGGAAGGTTTCTTTGCTTATTAAAAGCAAATTAATGTTTTTGTACTGCAGAGTATTGTGTTCTTTCCATATGTACATCTACTTACACTGGGTGTCAGCAGAATTTAGGTGTTTTTGAAAATGCTGCTCAATGAACTAGAAAAAACTTTCATGCTTGAAAAAAATCAAGCCAGTAGAACTAGGGCTACCTAGTGAATTATTTCATCTGCATCAAATTAGCGTCAAATCAAAGTATCATTCAACCACTACATAAATAATTTACTTCTAAAACCACCCTTTTGACCAACAAAATGACTCTCTGCTATAGACAACTGGTGCTGGCTTATTAGCCTGTCTGACTGCTGTTCTGTGCTTGGCTTTCTGACAACAGAGGGAAAGATTTGGGTAGGCTTCTGTATGTAACCCCTGCCATCCTTGAAATGCAAAACCATTTTGTTTCAAAGCTTGAGTCTTCATGCTAAGGTAGTAGAGTAATTTGGATGGCTCAGCTGGAGAACAGTTGCTCTGTTTTGTGGGAGAAGGCTGTGGTGTTTTTAAAGGAGAAGGATGATGGTGATGTTAGGACAGCAGCTATTTGGCTGCCTGCCTTGCAGCCTGCCAGCAGATCTGTTGCACAAGCAGCCTCACCAGTGCAGCAGATGGTGAGACCAGAGCCTTGGTGAGCTGCGTAGTAACAAGGAATGATTGCTTTTAGTGAACCACATCTATTGATTAATTAGCACAGAAATCAGCACCAAAGAGTCAAACAAAAAAAAAAAAAAGTGCTTTCCCCAGAAGGATCACTATAAAGTAAAGGCAGGAGTTAGCTGCAAAAAGAACTGAAGAGACTTAGTAAGAGAAGCATGTAAGCACATGTACAACTGGCAGTCAGAATTGGCTGTAAGACTAGAAAATCTATGGAGTGGTGATGCTGTGTTTTCCAGCTGTTCATCTAAGCAGGACTTATGTTCATTTGAGTGGGAGAATTCTTTAGGCTTTGTACGTGTTGTACCAGCCATGCTTTTCTTCATGTCAATGTGAAGAAATAGCAAGGTTTGAGATTCAACCTATGGATGTATTGTGTAGCTGGCTTCACTTTGGTGATGGGAAGAGAACGTTTTTATTCTTGTGAGAAAAAGGTTCTTAAAAAGCACATGGATGATCTGCAAGAGAATACTTGAAGAGTTCTTACTGCTGTTGAGATTGAACTATAGGACTTCAATTCAATGCATAAGGCTTCTCTTGCTACATAGAAATCAGAAATGTGGGACAGGGAGTGTTTCTGAAGTACGTGATCTCCGGTTGTAGATACGGAGTTTTTGCTTGCTTGCCAACTGAAAGATAAGAACTTCTCGAAGATGGATTGTTGTTTCCTGTCTTGTTTGCTTTTTGCCTTACTTGGTTGTTAGCCCATATTAAAGAATCTGAGAGATGATTGTGTTGATACTTCCCAGGAGGAAAGAAGCTGCTATTAATAGAGCAACTTCAGGAAAAAATTGAGGTTGGGCTTTGTGGAATTGGAACTGAGACTTGAACACTTGCAGGTCGTAAAGCTTATTGCAAAGAAGATAAATAAATCTGTTTGCTTCTAGAGATGGTTGTCATTGGGTTAGTTGTTACGCATCCCCGTTCCCCAGGCTCTCCATTATGCCCCTGGTGCAGTCAGGTGTCCCACTTCAGCTTGCTCTTCCCTATACCTCTCTTAAAATGAGCAATCCCTAGAAGACAGTGCAAAGTAGTCCCAGATATGCTAAGAATGGCTGTGATGGACAGTAGGTTGTAGGACTAATAACAAGATGGTTTATTTTGGCCCAGTGCCTTTGATTGAAAGGGGCTGGTGATAAAAACTCTGAAGCAGAGCTCCTCTGAATTGTTTCTGATGGTTGTAAAAGGTGGTTGTGAAAGGGGAGGAAGAAATAGCTCATGCTGATGTATTGGTCAAAGAGCTGGCTGGCTTTCAGAGTTACTAAATGGGAGGCTGAGTGTTTCAGGCATGTATTGAAGGAGATGGATGTTGGGCATCGGATGCTAAGGTAGGATGGGCAATAAAGAAGCAGAGAAAGGAGAATGCTGTTTGAAAATATCGAAGCAGATTGGAACTGCTGCAGAGCCAGTAGCTGATACTGAGAATTTAAGAAAATTGACTTACTACTGAGTTCCACACTGAGAAGAGCGTGTGCTTCTGGCATGGGGAATGCTTAGGAAAAGTTCAGCAGAAAACATCTGAATTGTAGCTAAAGGAAAGGAAAAAAATT
The DNA here is from genome assembly GCA_025331215.1 of Actenoides lindsayi. Lineage (NCBI taxonomy): Eukaryota > Metazoa > Chordata > Aves > Coraciiformes > Alcedinidae > Actenoides > Actenoides lindsayi. The sequence goes on along the minus strand of WTSP01009701.1, from coordinate 115,804 downwards.
AAGTGGGGAAGAGAACAAGATGAAGAAAAGGTTCAGGGCCTTAGCCAGGTGTGTCATGCCAGTGAACTTCAGAGAACTGTAAAGTTTTTTGGCTTCATCATTACACTGTTTAATGCTGGTATATTCTCATTGCCATGAGAAGGAATTACTGTCAATGTTCATGGGAGTTCTGCAGCTTAATGTCCTGTGGAGTTAATCCTTCCAGCAACATATTGCATTTAGCAGGAGCCCAAGTGATATGCAACATCTGTGTAGAGCATTGCTGAAATTCCTGATAAATGAGTTCCAGAGGCAACCTTCCATTTGTGGGGCATTTCACAAAATCTGCTGCGCAAAAAGAATAAACTTTATCAGCCTAACTCCTCAGTGGCTGAAACGTTAAAGAACTGGAGTCTCTTCTTTGGATGATGGGAGAGAGAGGAGTCTGGTTGTCAGACACTGATCATTAGAGACTTAACTTGCTGTTGCTGACAAGTAATGTGTCACATAGTTCAGCATAACCGGAGGCGCTGAAACACCGGGAAATAATCTGTTGATATTCTGTGCCTCGCTTTGCTCTTGTAGGAAGCAAGTAGCCTTTGAAATGAGTGTTGGGTTTAAACTTCTCAGGATGTAGAGAAGGTGATGATTGTGAACTGTAAAATAATATTAGAAAGCGGCTGAATTATTTCAGGTTATTCAATAATAATAAAAACCGGGGCCTTTATTTGCTTAGGACACCTCCTGCAGTACTGGAGAGCTGTGCTGTCCCTACTTTGTAGCAAGGTCACTTCTGTCAATACCATCCAGATGTGTATCCTCAGGGTTTGTCTAAGCATGTTTTTTCCCTGCGTGGTGTTAATAGCTCTTGCGCTGGCTCCCAGCAGGGTCCCACCATCATGCTTTCACCTCCATGTTTATCCACTTTTGCTACCCCTCCCTGTCCTTTTTTTTTTTTCCTCCCCCTCTCTCTATTCAGCTGTCTTGATTCAGCAATTTTGGGAGAATAAATATTGCCTCCTGTCCTTGTATGGGAGAGGAAAAATAAAAAACAAAAAAGGAAGAACTAGAAAGTCCATTTCAGCGAAATGGTGAGTAGGAGCAGGCTTGAAAACTTCTACCCATGGGGACTCTTTCTAGCAGCAGAGCAGCAGTGTAAATTTTGGAATAGGGAAGCAGTGCAGTGTTAACCATTCTGGACCTCATCTTCTATTAAGATACTTGTGGTATTCGAAAAGATTGATTTAACTGGTGAGAAGCAGGAAGGTCGGGGCTCCATTCATATTCCCTGCATGGTGTAACAGGAACGGCAATACCTGCACAGCACACGCGGGTGTTACAAGAGAGGACATTGCAGTGCCTGCTTTGTGATGGCATTTGCCTGCTCTGCTCTTGCTTGTGTTGACAAGTACCGGGTGATTTTTAGTTAAGCTCAGGAATAGCTTGTGAAAGGTTTCTCCTCGTTGCCGATGGGCGAGGAAGGGATGCTGTGGATGTGCAGACGTGAAGGGATGAAACCAAGCATATCCTTTGCAGAACGTGGAATGTGATGATAGTGTCATTGCTCAAGGCATTTACTGAAGTCGGTGTAGGAGATAACTGCTTCGTGCCAGCATGGCCATAATCCAATCAAAACTTCATTTTTTGCCTGATTGTGTTGGCCTGAGCAAGTCAAATGTTACCCGATTTTCTGACCCAGTTCTGTTTTGTGCCTCCAGGACAAACTGTTATACGCTTCTGTCTTTTCAGATACGTGTTTTTGAATGTGTTTGTGTGAGTTCCTGAACCATTTCAGAGGTGGGGGAGAACAGGATAATGCTCGAGAAAAACCCTACCCCAGCTTTTGTTTTCTTCTGATGGCTTTATCCTATCAGAATCCTTCACTTGTACTGTTGGGATGGCATGGAATTAGCAGAGCAGTGCCTGAGGTGTGCCAGTGTAGGTGATGGCTAAATGAAGCTTGCTGATGAAAGGTGTCCTGCGTCACTGAGCTTTCTGCTCGGGTTGGGTTTCTCGTTTTGAAGTAGCTGCTGTGGTATAGGCCGGAGTTTGGCTGTTTGAGGGTGCTAAAACATCTTTTAACTGAGGTGTTAATAAATAGGCTGGAAGTAAATCCCGTGAGTTTGTTTAAAAAAAGTAGATTTTGAAAGGTAAGAGTGGTTCCTGAGGTACAGGAGTGGGTCAAAAGGGAAGACCTTGACTCCCGCTGCTGCTGTAGCATTCAGCGTGCGGCTGCCCATCTGCACAATGGGAGGTGATCCTGCTTTTTCATTGAATTCTCATTCAAAAATGCCCCTTTCACTGTGGTTTATTTATCCCAGTTTATAATACTGAATTGAGAAATTTCTCTCCTTTCCAACATTTTGCTCATCTGATACAATTGTGTGTTGGCTGCATGAGCCATACCTGGCTCTTGACTTAAATAAAGCAACATTTATTTAATAGAGTTTTTCTGTAGATGGATTTTCCTCTTGGTGATAAATCTGGGACACTAGACAAGTAGGTTCTGCTGGCCTAAACATATATTACGTCCTTCACTGATGGGTCAGTGAAGAATTGTGTGTGTGCATAAGAGTTATTTGGTTTTTTAAAATAACATAGCTGCTCTAAATAATGTGCCTGCATCACAGCTGGAAGGCAAAAATTTACAGACAGAGATGGTTGGCTTTTGTTTAATGTGTTTAATTGGCATTTGGTGTGTGGTGTAAATTTGCCCTGGTTGTCCTAACAACATTTGGCCATATTTGGGTGTGAGAGAGGGAAAACACTTAAATTACTGTAATATCTCAGAGAATCATATTGGTTTATATAAAGCTTGCATACATTGTGCACTTGCGTTTTGGTGGCCACGTTACAATATCATTTTGTGCCCCCTGTGTTGCCATCCTGCCTCCTGTGTGTTAACACCTGGGCTTTGTCTCGGGTTTAACATCCCTGGTGCCTGCTGGAAGTAATGATCTGCATCATTTCAGGTGTTCCCTGAACTGTCAAGAGGAACCCATTTGGCAGCTCCTCTACTACTGCTAAATGGAAAATCAGTTTCACTGCTTTTTAATGCTTAAATTCATTATTCACTTGAGAAGCTTTATTCCAGAAATGGAGAGATTGGTGTTAATAACTGTGCTCTAATTGCAGTCACAGTGGTCCATATTCTGCCTTTCTTAGAGCACAAGTAGTTCTGTGGCTAAGAACTAGCCAGATTGCAAGGAAAGGCCATCAAAAAGGAGTTCTTTAAACGAACAGTTTGTACTTAAGGCTTTGACTCTCCCCACACCCACACCCACTGGGCTGCTGTTTGGAAACACTTGAAGAAAAGACCACTCCCTTAGGCAGAACTCCAGTGTGGCTGGGGCTGTGTTTTGGGTCGTTCCAGGGTGTTTTGCCACTTGGAGTGAAGTTGTCATGGGCTTGTCCACCAACTGAAAAGCTAACAGTCACTTCCCTGTTTTTATTGTTCTCCAAGGTTCCAGCTATTGCACTCTACGTGAAGATCACTCCTCGGGAGTGGAGAACTGTGTTTGAGCTGCTCATACAGCCTCTCAGACCAGTACCTGTGCTAACTTCAATTGCTGTCTCTGAGAAAGCAGAAAATACCCCAGTTTGATACCTGCTTAATCGTATGTTAAAATTTCCAGAAAAAGGTGTAGTTATCTTATGAGCTGTACGAACACCAAACTGAAATGAAGCTTAGAAAGCTGAAAAGCACTTTGTTTATGAAGGAAATCACAGTGCCATCCGTGCCTTTTTGAAAGGGAGTAAGTGGATGGAGGTATCATGGAGGTCACGTGGGAGGTGCAGTTGCAATTCCTTGAGCCCTCTCGAAGGTGTGATGTATTTGTTTTCCAAGTGAGCTCTACTGTGTATTTATACAAATCCTAATTTTCAGAGGAATCGTTGTTGCTTCTGTATGCAAAATAACGAGTTCAAAAGCAACAGGTGAGGAAAAGGAAAGGGAATTAATAATACAGCAATTCACATCTTCTCTCCCTTGGGAAATGTTGGTGGTGTTCACGCTGGAAGGCAATGTTTTTTTCCTGAAATAAAATTGGAAAATCCGAGGTAACCATCTGAAAAGTCTGCACAAAGGCTATAGATACAGAGGAAGTGATGTTAGAAGACACAGAGGGAGCCTTCACAAAGCTGTGCTGAGCTGTGGAATGATTGAACAGTTTCGAGGGGGTTAGGAACCCTCTAAAGCTGCTGGGTGAGGCTTCAGGGGACAGGCACACAATGAGCAGGTTAGGAAATCTGGAGGGGTGTCTTCAATGTCTCTGATTTCAGCTTATGCTGAATGAGCTTGTTATTTAGATGCTCATAATGAATTAGATAAACAGTGATATAATTAACAAAGTAGGCACTTAAATAGTTATTGCAGGTTTTAGAGTTAGCTTTATTTAGATGAATGAGGTAGTTCTTTCTGCCATTAGCTGTGCCCTAGCAGAAAGGATTTATTGTTTTTTCCCCTTTTTAGTGAATAAACACCACGAACAGAAAATGCAGCGTGGCTTTCACTGGAAGGACAGCACAACTGTCTCCTGCCTTTAGAGGGGGAACATCAGGCTCACGTGCGACTTCTGAAAATACTTTTTTCGTTTTCTTAGATGTCAAAAAATTCTTTGATAAAGTGGTAGAGATCATCAATTCTGCAAATGTTGATATGTAACTTACTGTCTAATTAGATTGTCTTCAACAGTGTTTTCCAGCTACTGTTAGAGTGCTCCTAGAAGTCAGCCTGCATTTTGCCATTTGCTCAGCTACTGTTTATTTTTCCTCAACTAGCTTTAGGGCTGAGCCATCAGTGAGTAGAGCTTCTTACTCTAGAATGCTCATGGATTTTTCTTGTAAACCCTGAGCTTCAAATACTTTACACCTGGTAACTGGATCCTAAACTGGAAATCTTTCATGCTGTGACTTCTGGCAGTATTCAAATGTCTTTGTCAATGTATGTTGGCTTAACTGAACTTAAGAGTCTCTTTTAGGTTGTGTGGCTTATGATTATTGTGTGTATTCTTACTCAGTACAGAGACTTTGATAAGACTTACAAGCTCTTTGCTTTCTTTTACACACACTACATGCAGCCCACTGCCTCTCCCAATGAAAAGGAGTAGCAGTTACCAGTGTCATAAACCCCTGACCTCAGGTTTTCTCATTAGCTGTTGCAATACAGCATCCTCTCTGTGCAAGACTCATGTATTTTGTGAGAAAAATGCAAGGGGGTTCAGAAGAGTGATTCAGATTACTGCAAAAGCTGAAAGAGTTTCTGTGCCACAGATACAATCTTTTCTCCTCTTAGTTTCTTTTTTTTAAAGAACAAAGGGATAAAGACTGAGGAAGTTGTCTATGACTGCACAGACCAATACTGGGAGTGGATGCTGCTCTATGTACTGTGTGGTTTTCTTTGTAAAGATATTACCAGAGATACAAACTGTAGCTGTCTCATGAAGCCTGTCTTGGGAGAATGGTATTATTAGTAAATCCCTGGCTGTGAATTGTTTTTCAGCAATGTTAGATCAACCAAGGCAATTTGATTTCCTTGTCTTTTGTATGGCATGTGTATGTGTTAAATGTTCCGTGTTCAAACAGTCCAGCCATTTGGTACTTTGCATTCCCTAGTCATCCATTTTTTGTGAAGACTGTTACCTTCTACTTGGTCCTAGAACATCTTGGAGATCTGGTATGGTAACTGGATGAGAAAAAACACTTTTGTCATTTGTTATCAGGGATTGCTCCATCAGGAGACAAATTTCAGCCAGGAAACAAAGCATTTAAGCACTTTCCATAAAACTGCTTTTTGATTTTATTTTACTTTGTACTTTGATATTTTGTATCAGATTTTCAAAGATTTTCCCATATATTCTCCTGATTTCCTATTGCAAGCCTTTATACTAAGCAAAAAAGTCCCGTGAACAGGACAGACAGATGTGTTAGGATAGCTATTCTGGTCTGTGTCATCTATTTCAGTGTAAATCTTATACATTACAGTTGTCCTTACATGGATTTTAGTATTTTAAAAGTGGCTTCACTCCAGAGTAATTGCTCTGCTTTACCAGTGGTTTAATTTTTTTTCGAAGGAGTGTTGTTTTTCCTTCAGGACAGAGTACTTGTATCAGGAGTTACTCTGAGATCTATTGCTGTATTTTTCCTACAGTCAGCCTCCAGGTATGGTACAGCTACAAAAGACATCAAGAACTCATCTGACAACCTGTACTGTGAAAGCAAAAGTTAGGGTTGGAGAATTTTTTTGGTATATTTATATCTTGCAAGAAGTCACTATCACTTTTCATCTAGGGAGATGTTTGCAGGAAGTTCCTTTTAACACTTTCTTGGAAAACCTGAATGATACTTTCCTTTTCAAGAGCAGAGGTAAATCCAAATCAAATGGCTTGGTTCCACAGACTGCACAAACCATGAATTTATAGATAAATTAAAATGTAGCTGTGGCTTTTACCCTTTTCACCAATCCCTAATTACTACTTCCCTCTTCCCTTTGTCAGGTGCTTTCATGTTCTGGCAGTTGAGGTATGTTAGCTACTTGTGGCCTGCCTGAGTTAGCTCCTGGGAAATACCTTTAGAGCAAGAGCTGGCTGTAGGCTCTGAGCTGGTGCTTAATGAAGCGAGCACGTGTTGCTTCTCTTGTCACCTGTCTTTTGGGCTATGTGTAGTTATTCCCCAGAACTCCACTGCAGACAGGAAAGAACAAATATGACATCTTTCGAAGGACTGGGCAGGGAGGCATGGTGGGTATCATCTTTCACCCCCAACTGAATTGTCTCTGCATGCAGAACCTGCTTCAGCATGGACCTCGTGTAAGTCCTCTTTTCAGTGTCTGGGCTCCTAGGAGTGAAGCTGGCAGCACGAATTGCATCTTCACCTATTGTCATCTAGTCCGATTTATATAAAATCCAGCTGAAATAATGTATTTCTATTAGTCCACTGTATAATGATTACCTCGTATCAGAAGACAAGATTTGATCTGGGATGCATTTTGTGTACTTCAAATCATTTCTTCTAATGCATGGTTTTTGATTAAAACCTTTGACTCCCCAGCTCTTGTGATGAGACTGGAAAATACTGCAACTCTTTAATATCTCTAGCTGGATTTTACATGATGTTTCTGTTCTTACTGTTTTCTTTCGAAGCAAGCAATGAAGAAACAGAGGAAAGCCCAAGAGCTGTCTATACTTGATTTACTTGGAAATTAATCATTAAAGTCTTCCAGGTGGGCAGTAAATGTGTTGAAGGAAGTCTTCCATATCTGCATGCAGGGTAGTGAACCGAAACAAAATGAAGCGCATGGAAAAGATCCCCTCAAGCCTGAATCATTGAAGAGCAAATAGGAACAGCTCAGTGTGTATGCAAGGGGTATACTCAGGTTATCTTGACATGATGATGTGGGTGCTGTGGTTACTGCTTCTCCAAATCCTTTGTGCAGAAGCTTGTCCTGTATCAGAGTGGCTGGAAACCCAACATTCATCATTTTTGTTGTTATGTGCTTTTTACTAGCATTTAGAAGAGAAATACCTCCTCCTAAATGAAATGTCAAAGGATTTAATCATGGGATGGTGCAGAGCAGTTCATAGCTTTAAGAGAGATTTGCCATCTCTCAGAAAGATGAAGTGCTGTACCTAGTTCTTTGTGGCATGTTGCAAATCTTTCAGAAACAACTCTCCCAGACAGGAGGAATCTTCCCACCTTTTTCAAAATTTGCTGCATTCCTAACCATTGCATTGTGAACTGATGTCCTACACGCATCACTTTAAAAGTCTTGCTTTGTCATGTGCTCAGTATAAAATGGAAGTATGTTCCCCAGACAAGTAGCATAGATCCTGCTGGGTCTCATTTGCTGCCTGCTTCACAGCAAATGTTATTCTCTGAAGGTAGCTTTAATTTTTGTTCTAGTTATTATGTACTTGTAAAGAAATTGTTATTAGCAAGGCCTCTGATTTAGGAATGTGATTTTAAGCCTCTCTACAGCCTCTTCTGTTTCTTATCAGCATGACCTGGCAGCATCTTCCACAGTAGGAATCTAGTTTGGAACACATTACTATCACACCTGTGTATAGCCATAAACGTTTCTTTTTATGGTGTTTTTTTAACCACTTCCTGCAGCAGAATTGTCTTGTTGGAAGTCCTGCAGCTAGGCTGTTTCAGCGTCATGGTGTTGAGTTTGTAAGTATGGTGTTACAGCTGCACCCAAGACCTTTCTGGTGGTGTGAGAGCAGTTTGTCTGAACAGTGGCCAAACAACGGGTCCTTGGGCCCGCTCAGCTTGCAGTGGGCAATGTGGAGTTGCACTGGTGGGTGGTGCAGCAGTAAAACCTCGGCACGCGGTGTTTTATTTCAGCTGGGACAGTGCTTTTGTGCTGTAGATGTTGACTTCAGGGTATTTCTGAACGGGAGCAGGGCAGCTCACTTTGTGTCACGGATGCTGTTGCTGCAGTCTGGGTTCACCACTGGGTGTGGTAATTATAGTTGCTGGTGTTCAAGTTTCTGAATTGCAGTAAGTGGGTATTGCATACGTGAGGGAATGCTGAAACTGGAGACAGGGACTAAATCAATGTCAAAGCCTTTGAATCTCCTCGAGAGCCTCAATAATGGGTTCTTGTCCTCCCTAATTCTGACAGAGGGGTTTGCTGCACTCTGGAGGTATATCCAGGGGCTTTGGGAGAGGTGGCAGTGCAGTGGAGGAAGAACATCTTGGTAAGTAATGTGTCCTCATGGCTGAGAATGCACAACCTCTGCCAGCGCGGGTTTACAAGAGGATGGTTGTAGGACTGCTCTTCCTCCTCTGCTACTACAGCCTGAGCTTACACAGGCAGGCTGGTGAAGGATGTCTGCTTTACCAGTAATGACCAGAGTTGTGGGCCCTGCTCGCTCACGCTGACATCTGATGAATAAAGCATCTCAATGAGATTGATAATACTGGAAAAATGATGTCACTGTACAGAGTTGTGCCAACTGTAGTCAGAATCCAAAAATACCTCTCCTGCACTGATGAAGGGAGTAGGAGGAAAGGATATGGTGGATATAAAGATTAGTTTGGTAGTAGGGGCACTAGCTACTAAGAATCAGTTGGTGTAAGGAGTGTAACAGAAAGTGTATGAAAGCAGCACCAGAGTTACTGCAGGTAACGGGCCAAAGCAAAAGCCCTCAGATCAGCATCTTATTTTATTTTTTTTGCTACATGCCACACTCCTGTCTTAAGTAAGAGAATATATTGGCCTTTTTTTATTATTTTTTTTTGTAAGTGATTATGGGTTGGAGATTTTAAATGCATTTTCCATGGCTTCTACATACGTGGATGCACTTTGAATGTGGTGAAAAGAGAAATCTCAATTACTTTTTGGACTGGCTGAAGTGTCCTGATGAACTTCCTGGGTTGTCACCACATCTGACACCTTTCTGTAATATCAATAGGGATGCTGTCTTAAAAACACAGCAGAGCATATGGACAACCAATTAATTCCATAGATATTAATTAATAAACACTTTTCCTCCGGGGAGAAACTCTTTTAGTGCATTGGCTGTTTGGCCCAAGACCGCATGCATGCATGAATGGCTAGTGAGCATGCTTTCCTGAATTGTCACTTGTTATTTCTCTTGCTAGGCTGGGGACTGCCTCCTCCAGACTACTGCTGCCAGGCTTTTGGAGGAGCAGACTGCAGTCAATGCTTACGCTGTCTCTCAGCCACCAGCGTTCTCACATGTAACTGATGTCAGCACATGGCAGTTTTCACCATTGCCCTGTGGACTGGTTAGCTGTGTCTGGCCAGCTCCCTCCAGTCTGTGGTCTCTTTTGAGAAGAACACTTCATCGATGGTGTGCATATAGAATTATCAGCTCCGAATATAGCTATTTTATGTACTGAAGCATATACATACACTTTTGAAAGAGAGCTATTGCATGGATGGGTTGTGTATTGTCAGTGCCTTCCTCTACACATCAAACAGCTTTGTTTGCATCTCTGTGGTACAGCACTGCCTGGGACGTTGTAGGCTGACTGGTTAATAGACATTGCAGGGCAATTCAGATGAATTACATGCCTCCATTTAATTTATCTTCTTTTATAGAAAAGTTTATTGATCTGTCGTCAAGATCATAGAGCTCCAAGAGAGAGAACAGTAATGTAATGCTTGTTTTGCAGTAAGGTAATTGATGGTGAAGATGGTAAAATCTCTCCACCTGATCCTGACAAGGAATTAGTTCTCTTGCGAAAATTTTTTAGTAGTAAGAAGATATAAATGGTTTACAAAAGCTATTTGCTACTGACCATTTGAACTTGCTTGACTGCTGAAACTGCAAAATGCTGCTTAATGCTATAAACAATGGATTTCACTGATTATTTCTTCTGCTGTGGTGTTGCTGCAGGTGTGAAGGTAATGCTCTTGAAGCAATTCGCTTAGAGATGTGTTCTGAAGGGGTTTTTAACTGTGTAAAATTCCATTAGACTAATTATGTGGAATTGTATTGATATTTGCTTTACTTCCTGCTGCATGTAAAGATAGAAACCTATTATTGGAATGCTAATACTCTATGATGGAAAATCCACCTTTATTGCAAAATATGGCAGTGCTTCAGAATTGGCAGTGTGCTGTGACCTTACTGGTAGAAGATTGAACCAGAAATGCTGAAGTTAGTCTCCCTTTATGATTTCTCAGGTTCTTGTCATTGCATGAAATACCCTTTGTTAAAAAATTATCTTACTTCTTGTGATGTGTGTACAGCTATGTTCAAAAGAGGAGAAATTTATTCATGGAAGTATGCAAAGAATATAGAGGTTTATCTGAGGATCTTGGTTCTTTCTGGAGAAGTTATGGATATAAAAAGCATTTATGATTACGAAGCAATTTTATCAATTATGTCTCCGTACAAAGCAGTAACATTTCCAAAAGATCTGCAATTTACAGATTTTATTTGAACTTCATGGAAGAAATAGTGAAACACCTCTTTAGTGCTTGTTTGCTGTATGTATTTATATGGCTTTTACTGTCAGCTTTTCTTTAGGAATTTTTGAAGTCTCATTAGTATGGGACAACTTGATTTTTTCCTGGCAGATAAAATGAATTGTGAACCTGTTTTCCTGTGTTGTAAATGACTGGCAGAATGGAGGCAGTGGGACTGGACACACATACAGACCTCTTCATACAGTGTCCCAGTATTAGCTTTGTGTTGTGCCTTCTCCAGAGTACCCCCTGAAGTTGTGCCACTTCGATACAGTCACGGCTACTCATGATGGGTCAGAGAAGGTAGAGAGCTCTGAGCTTAAAAGTCTCATTTCCAAAGAACAGCAGGTGTGTGGGTTAAAGGAGGACTGACTTCAGTAGGTTGTCAAAAAGTTTAGACTTTTGAAATTTAATTAGTTGGGAATAGAGCATCTTTTGTTAATGTTTGAATGTTTGTGATCATGTATAAATTAGTATGATAGGACAGCTGCTGTATGCTGTTTCTCTTTCTCAAGGAAAAACTCTTTGAATATGCCTATAAATAGTGCATAGTAAATAAAAAAGAAATCATTTGCTTATTTCAAAGCATGATTCAATGCTCTGAGCAGCACTGTGGAATATTCAGTCACTTCTGTATTGTTTGTGCTTTTCACTTTTTAATGAACGACTCTGGTTTTCATTAGGACAATTTATATTTAATGTCTTTATTGGTGTAGTAAAATGTCACCTATCAAAGTGTCACCCGTCTTTTTCAGACACATGCATAAACTTTTCTACTTAGTACTTGCAGCCTATACCCTTAGCAGGGGAAATTATGAATCCCTGATGAGTGCAACTGAAATGATACATGAAGTCAGCAGAAATCTTTTTACCCAGTGAGCTGGCAGGGCATCTTTGTAAGCCAGCAAACTGCAGCGCTTTGTGAAATATTATGGACCCAAAAGCACAATGAATTATGTCTACAAGGTTTACAAAGCTAGGATTAAGAATAGCTGTAACGTCTACTGCTGAGGGTATACCGAGCACATTATCCGGTATATTTTCTGTGATTCCAAACTCATTTTAGGTGCATACTAAGAGACTGTTATAATAAGTTGGGTGGGTTTTGTTCAGTGAATGATACGGTTATCCTTAGGTTTCCTGTAATTTTCTAAATAGAGCTGTACTCAGTTTAAACTTCTTGGCAAAAATATTTTTCTGGGGGTTCTTCTTTGATCAGAGTTGCTGATGACTCCTTAGAAGTTGATTTAATTTCTGCATGTGTGAACTGATAAATGGTGGGAAGCTGTAAATACTGATGTGGTCGCTGTTGACGTGGATAACTGAATTAGCTTTAGAATCAGGCTGCTTTTCTGCCTGTGGTGTGTGAAGTGTTCATTGGTGTTTGACAGAATTTGCTGTCCAGGACAGATATCTTTGTCTTCCACCCAAATAGCTGGATTGTTACATTTGCTCTTCCTGACTTGCTGTCATCCCTTGTTTACAAGATTTATTAATTTGACAACTTCTGTTGTGGTGGTGTTGTGCTTCCCCGGTACTTGTGGCTCCAGGCAGTCCTCCTTCCCAATCCAGAGCTCCTGTGGCAGATGCAGGGAGCCAGCCTGCTGGGATGCTGAAAACGGTGTGGCTGGCACATGAGCTTTTGGTGGGGGAGATAGGTCGTGATCCATCTGGAGTTGTGCTCTCTGGGAGGGTCTCAAAAAGACCCATTCTGTCCTTTCCTAAATGAATTGCTCACATGCCAGTATGGAATCAGTTCAAATGCTAGGCTTGTGTTCAGGTTTGTTGTAATTTATCATCTCTTCCCTGACAGTAAGTACCAGGACAAGATAGGCATCTAATGAGAACTCAGCAACAAAAACATAGTCTATGCAAACCACATAAATAGCCAAAGACTGATATTGCATTGTTTGGAAAGCCTTAAAAAAGAATCCTAATATACTGCTCTGTGTGGAGGAAGCTACTATTTGTCAAAAGATTTATATGGTGAACTAAAGGAGTGTTAACATGATGAGATTAAAGACTGAAATATTTCTCATACTCCCCTTCTCCTCCTAGTTTCCTACCAGGTGGTTTTCTTTTTTTTCACAGGAAAGCCACTGATTTGGCTTTTATGTGATACTTACTCTTCCCATGTATAGATCCTCTCTCTTCTCATTTTTTCCTGTTCTTCCCCTCCCTTTTCTCTGCTATGCTTTATTGTTTTGGTTTTTTCCCTTCCCTGCATAGACTCATGCATTTTGAAATGCTTTTCTCCTCTGCCCATCTTTTCCTGGTGTGCTTCTGGCTCCCAACACTGCTTTGCAACTTTCTGCCAAACTTACTCCTCTTCCATGCTTATGTTTTGTCTGTTGATAACTTACTGATTTAATAAGTCAAGCTGTGCAATATTATGGATCTCTGTCATACTGCTCTTGGGGACATCTTAATTTGTTGAGAATTATCAGTCCGGGTGAGCAAACCAGAGTCATGGCTTCAGCAGCACTTTTTTGGAGGTATTTTTGTGCTGAGAAGAACTCTGGTAAGGGATTAAAAGGCACCATCTCTTAAAAACAAGGTTAACCCAAAAGCCAAAAACTAAAGGAGGGTGTACTGTGCTAGTGTGTATTTCTGAGGACATTTGCAGTGCAGGGCTTGGGGCGAGTGCTGGAGTCAGGATCAGTGTTTACGGCAGGGTTTGCATCGCTGGTGGTGGGCTCACTGCTGATGAATTTGTACTGATGGAGCCTGTCCAACTGTTTAGGAAAAGGTGGGTGGGATGACTGGGTGTTTATTCTTTGTGAAGAGTTGGAAGACAAATAGAACAACTTCATTTGAACTCTGAGAAAGACAGCTGTGTGTATAGATGCTGCAAGGACTGCTAATGCTTTACGGAGAACTCTCCTCCTCTAATGCACTTAAGGGAGTTTGACTGTAGGAACCAGTTTATTGCTGCCAAAATTTTAGTAATGGAGGTGGGTCTTCTAGAAGCAGTACCTTGTCTATAAAGGAGAAAAGGCAAGGCTGGGAACCTGGATGCTGATTATTTTGTGAGAACAGATGAAAATGGCATATCCTGCACTATCCTAAATAACAAAGGGAGTCTAACACAGGAGACTGGTTTGCATGAAAGTGAGGTAGTCACTGCTGCCAGTGCCTGTGTAGGGAATTGGGTACCTAGAAGAGTTCTAGCCCGGGTCTGAGCAAGCTGCATAGAAGTTACTAACAGACCATATCCTGTTTGCAGCCTCAGCTTGGCAGGACTCCTCTGGAAAAATTAAAGATTCTCATTCCTGGCATAAAACCACAAGAAGGAGTGGGAGTGAAACACAGCTGTCCTATCCTTGGGTTCAAACAGCAATCTCGCAGCTTGTCTTGCCAACTGTAGAGAAGGAAATACAGCATTCAGAGCATCAATCTAGTTTTCTGACTGACGCTCATTAATAACAAGTTCCTAATTTCATCCTGTATGATCCTTTCTTGTTATCTCTGTGTTTAATTGAGAAATGGCTCTCTGCAAAACCTCTGAGAACCTGTTTGCAAGTGACTTAGATTGCTGGCTATAGGACTGTGTCTTGTCTTAATCTCCATCATATTTGAATTCCACTGTGAAGTGCCAAACAAAAGCACATCAGAAATAATAATGAAAAAGATACCGTGTAAATAATTGGGTTGTTGGCAAGTGTGATTGGATTTTACAATTCAAATGCTTTAATCCAGAAGTGCTGACTGTGTACACAGTGCCAATAGGAGTGATCACGGAAAGATGCGTATTTCTAGCAAGCCTGTGGAACACTGATGTAAAATGGAAAAAAAGCCAAACATGTTTAACTAAAATTGAGAGCTATTTTACTAGTAAAAATATTTACCTCTGGGCAAGTGACTTCCACCTTAGCTTAAATGATTTTTCCGTTCTGAGATTCATACTCATCATGCAGTACTAGTCCTTGCTAAATTGCCTGACTGCTGATATTTAGCATTATTATTATATATTGAATGCACCCAGTGGTTTCCCATGAATATTCTGAGTTACGGTGGTTGGGTAAATGGTCCTCATGTCTTTTCCCCTTTCCTTCAGCCCCTGGTTCCTGCTGTTATGCAGCCTGTCTCAGTTATGCTGGCACAACAGGTCTGGGGAGCTCTGCTGTAGAGTGCAAAGGCTGGAGGGTGGGACAGGCAGTCGTTCCTTGGTGATGGTCATTTCTCAGTGGAGTAGTCATAGTGCTCTGGTTTGCAGCTTGGTCTCAGTTGAAGTACTGCTGGTCCAGGTGAGAAGGGCATTCACCGTTGCTCACTGGTGGGAGGAGAGGGAACTCCTTAAGCCAGAACCATTGCTGAACGGGGAACCTTCATAAGCCACTTCCCTAGCTGACAAAAATCTCTTTATTGCATTTAAATATAATTTGCTGGGGGGAATCCTTCACAAGCTCTAAATATTTTGTTCTTAGACTGAGAAGTCTCAGAGTGGTGTAGCAGTCAGGTAGGAGTAGTTGCATGCGTGCACCCGAGCACCTCTCCATTTTCAGGTTTCTGATCAAATAGGAGCAGGTTTCCTAGAAATAAATAGTTCCAACCTGTTAACATGATAAAATTTTGCGAATCCCCTGAAGTTTTTCTTATTTGCACGGCTCACACTTGCCATCTAAAAATTTAAACCAAATGTGTGTGTGTGTGTCCTGTCAGCCTTCAGCTTCCTCACACTGGGACTTGTTAAGCCTTTATCTGTGAGGATGAAGGGTTCTCTATCAACTTTCCATTTCAGCTTTAGGCACTTGAACTGTAATCAAATTTTCTCTTGACTTCTTTTTGAGGTGAATAGGTTGGACCTTAGGACTGGAGGAGAGACCTTTCTGATCCTTCTCTTCAGCTGCTCTGTTAGCTGTGCTGTGAGCCCAGTGCAGTCTGTCCACATCCTTCCACAGCTGTGGATGTGGGGGCTGAACAGGTTGTCCCAGTAGTGACTGTGTGGATGCCAAACAGAGATATTCTTACTCAGCATTTTCCCTAATATGCAAGTGCTCTCCCCCTCTTCTCTTTCTGCTTCTAGGTCTAGTTTAACACTGGCTTAGCAAGTCTACCTGCTGTTTTTCCAGTCTGTGTGCAGACTACTGTGTACAAGTAGGGGTTGTAAGCTCAGTCTCAAAAAATAGAGAATGTGTGAAGTAAACGAACTACTAGGAAAAAAAAGCTAATGGTGAACTCTCTTGGGTAGTTGAAATAGCACAGGAACTGCATCACACTTGGGAAAATTGTCTTTCTGGTGGAATCTCTTCCTTTTGGAAGGTTTACAGCAGGTGGAGTGGCCTCTGGCATTGTTGGCTAGTTTGTGTCTTTTGGTGTTCAGATGGACTCTTAGTCATCCACAGACCTCCCGCACAGTTTCTTTCCCTTTGTCACATTTTCGCTCTCTGGGGTTACACAATATTGAGAGCCGGGCCTCTGGTACAGACTGGTCACGTTTCCTGATCTCTTGTTTAGGTGGCGGCTTTTGGTGTGAGGCTGCGGGGGAAGAGGGCGAGATGCAGAGGGGAGAAGTAGAATGTGATTTAACATGGGTGATCTCCTGGGGAGCTGTTTGGAATGAAGCAGTCCTGCTGTCTTGGTGCCAAGCAAACCTGCTTTGGTGCTTAATAGTGGGAGAAGTTGGCAAGCACATTTCTTATGAGACGGGTGATTAGATTTATTGTCAATCACTTTGTATTCCCTAGAATGAGAAATAATTTATTTAATAAACAACTTTCTTGGAATGCAGTGTTAAAAATTCAGTGATCCGTTTGTTCTGTCTCCCTTAAGAGTATAAAAACTTTTCTTTGTGTTGTGATGGTGTTTTGCCACCAAAAAAAAAGGCATTTTTCTTGGGTAGTTCAGATCTACAGGCAAGGTTGTGGGTGGGTGAGGAGATTAGTTAAATTTAACACAGATCTGATATGGCTGCTAGGACACCTAAGTAATACTACTGTCTGTCTTGGTCGTAATTCAAAGAATGTGGAGATGGTTTACATCTGCCTTGAAGTTAAAAAGCAATTCTCTAAGGTAGTTTTGTAGCAGCGCAAGGAGGCATGCATGTGTTAGCTTAGAACTGACATGCTAGGTCTGGAAGGTGTTGGTTTAATGTGGTAGTGACATGTTTCGGTGGCTGGGGTAGAATCTGGGATACACACTGCATAAAAAAACTTGCTGCTGTAACCTGCCAAACTGACAGTTCTTTTTTTTGTTTTAGATGAAGGACCTAGCTTGTACTTCTGACTCCTATGTGCATGTAAGTTTGTGGACTTGATATCTGGTAATACATGCATCAGTTTAATTTATGACCCAGATTCTGTGGGGCCAAGAAATGAAAGTTGAATGCCTGTCTTGCAGAAAGGAATGTACAAATGAGTCATCCCACACCACCCTTAATGCCAGCATTGTAGAGGCAGCAGGTGGAGATGAAGGAAAAAGCGTGCTGGAAAATGGTAATCCATGATGTAACCTCATCCCACCAAGAATCTCCCTAATTTAGCCTTGCTTAGTTAATCTGAAAGACTCCAGAGGGGAAACAAGTCAGATCTGTTCTGGGTTTGGTCAAAGATCAGGCATGCAGATTTGCATTGTGTTTGCCTCTGGGAGGTGATTTGGCAAATCACCGTGAACTTCCTGTACAAATATTGGTGAGAAACACTCATTTCCTGCTACTTTAGTATGGTTTCCTAGTGGGCAGACTTTGCAGATAAACACTTAGCCATGCTGGTGACAGCTAAGAGATATAGGGCAAGCCCTAACACTGTGTGCCAGGTGGTCTTTTTTCTTTTTATTTTTTTTTCTTTTGTTTGCCTTTTCACTTTCATGTTGAAAATAATATGCTTCCATTTTACTACTTGATCTTGCTGAACCACCGGAGAAGAAAACCGGCTTGTGGCTAAGGGATGGAATGAGGAATTTGGATAACCTCGTCCAGTTCTGGGTTCTAACTCAGATTTCTTAAATCAGAGCTCTGAGGCCTGCATTCATGCCTTAGTTTTATTGCTTTCTTGAAGTGCTTAATGTCATTTCCCTGCAGAATCAGTCTTAAGAGCAGGACATGTCCAAGGAGGTGATTTAGGCTGTGCAAGATTGGAGCTGTTCTCTGAAGCAGCTATTCTTGTATTCAACTAAAGAGGAAGAATTAAGTTATTGTGCATTTAGATGCCTTGCTAAGCTTCATGAAGATAGGTGGTATGAATTTGAACACTTATGCATCCCTTTCTCTGCATGGAAGATTTAAGTTGTCACTCTTCCTTCTTAGGAGCTGTTTAGATCAGCAGGCTTCTCTGTCACACTGCAGCAGTATTGTCCTTTTGCAATACAAAAGCTACTAGTAATTGTTTTGTTGTGAAAATCAATAGGCATGTGTGATTTGCTAAGCTTTACCTTTAGCGTAGTGGGCCTGACTAACAAGTGAGTTTTAAGTATATCTGTTGAAGTTGACGGAGATGTAGTGTCTTGACATCTTTGGTTAACACACAGTCAATTTGAAAAGCAGGGCAAGGCAATACAGAGCCCTGAGAGATGTCTTGCTTGTCAAAGTGACAAACTGCCCTTTCTGATTCAAAGGACCAGCTTGCATGGCAGAGCTAAGCAGCTACTGGAGAAAGGGGAGGAGAGCATGGGAAAAATACCCTATTTGTTTAGGCCTTCCTCTGTATTATTTTTTTTTGTTTGTTGCTCTGAGTTGAAGCTCTTTGTTTTCCTTTGCCTGAAACAACTTAAAGCAGGTTGAGAGGAGCAAAGCCTCTGGGATTCTGCCTCTCCCACTTCTTGTTCTTATAAACTGTTTACAATCTCCTTCAGTTTTCTAGCTTTGCATGGAAAAGTTCAGTGGGTCAGCTTTCCCTTTAGCTTCATCCATCATTCCAGTCAATTAGAAATAGTTGAGGGCCAATTGCCCGGTCTTCCATTAACTGAGACACTTCAGATTTGTTTAAAATAGCATAAAAGCCCTCTTTGTTGACCGTTGGGCAAGCACTGTAGGTTTCCCTGTGATGGGCAGTTACCGCGTGGCTGAACAGAACCCCAGTGTGTCTTGCAGTGCTTGAGGGATGAATGTTACTACTACAGGCCTTGTCTGGGTTTTGATTCCTTCTCCTTCACCTCTGCCTCTTGCGTTCCCTGAAAGGTGTGATGGCTTCAGATGGTGAATTACCATGCCTGCTTGCAAAAAAGGCTGCTCTTTGTGGCTTTTCAAAACTTCTGTAGCTGAGGGGTTTTTTTCAGTTGCTGAAATGTTCCTTTTTAACCTTGGTGCTTTAAAAGCCCTTGGCATTATTTGTTAGTCACTTGTCGTGTGTGTTTCTAAAGGACAAAGGAAGTGTGTAAGTGTTCAGGAAACAGTTAGTGCATTGTGATGTGTGGCTGAGTTCATTCTGGTACCCCATGCCAGGACAGCCTGCTTTCATTTAGGGCTAACATTTTCCTTATGTTCTGAACTGACCAGCCTTAGGGTAGAGCCTCTGTGAGAGCTCTGACAGAGAGCTTGAAGCTTGTCTTAGGTTAATGTGTTTGGGTTCACACTGAAGTGAGCTGAATCCATTGTATATATAGACATAGTTATGTATTTATATATATAAAAAACATGTTTTGTTTCACATGACATTTAACCAGAGAGGTAAGCTTACTAAATGGATATCAGCTCATATTCAGCTAAGTAGATATTTATGTATTCCCATCTTAAAATCATTGTTAATCTTGCAGAGTCTCCTCCCAGTGCTGTATGCTGCCTAGGGTTTCAGTACAGCCTGGTCCACAAGCTTTTATTTGTTCCAGAGCAATTTTACCTGAATGTGTCATGGTTCCATCCCAGCTGTGCAGCAGGGATTCCCCACTTCTGAAGAGTTTGGGTAGGTGTGACTGGACACCTGGGCTTGGTGCTGAAGACCTGGGCCTTGCTGTGTTTTGTTGAACTGGAGGAGTGCAGTATGAGGCAGTTCTGGGACATAAGGCCTCCATGTTCTTGCAGAAGGTGCTTTTGCCTATGTGTGGACTTAACCTGTTTCTCTGCTCCTGAAGTACAACCTAAAAAGAGTAAGACAGTCTCCGTGTACAGCCGCTTCTTGGGTGATACAGGCTCAGTGTTGCTTAGCTTGGATTCTAGCTGTTACACTGCTGAGATACACAGAAAGTGCTCTGGACAAATCCAGGGCAGAAAGCACAACAGGGATCTTCAGGCTGTGGTGAAACAGAGGGCTCTGACAAGGCAGGAGGATGTGATATTAAGCGGATTTAAGAGTCTTCAGCTGCTGGGGAGCTTCGTCTTTTACTGGAGAAAGATCTGCCACAAATACACCCAAGTCAGATAAACTCCACTATTGATTTTCTTCCTTTTTGATGTCCCATTGGGGTACCAATATGATGCAGAACTCAAGATGGATTTCTTTGATTAGAGTCTTCCTGCAGACTTGCCTTTTGTGGGTTTTTTGTTTGGGGTTTTTTTTGTGGGTTTTTTTTTGTTGTTGTTGTTAGTTAGGTTTTTTTGTTTGTTTGGGTTTTTTGGTTGGTTTTCTTTTTCCTTTTCTCCTCCACATGCCTTCAGTAAATGACAGCTTGAGGACATGACTGAGCTGGAAGTGCAGACCTAAGTTGGAAGGAGACCAGTGGGGCAGAACATCAGTTTGAGACTTGACTCTGACAAAATTGATGTTTACTTGCTTTGCATTTATAAATAATAATCTCATGCTTTGCTAAGATTGAAGCTTTACTAAGTAATTTAAACAAAGAGGAGTAGTAGGAGAGACAATCCACATTTAATTTAATTAGCATTGTTGTCCAATGCCATTAATTATGCCTAGACTTGTAATGTGTTTCACAGGAGTTGATACACTTGAGCTTTGTCTGCGCTGGGGTTGACTGAGGACAAGTATGTCCACTGTTGTAGAATCCAGCCTTTGTTCTCCACAAAAAACCTTCAAATTTGGTATCTGACAGTAGCCTGGAGTAAGCAGTAGCCTGAATAGCCTGCATTGCAATCTACTGAACAAAGGGTAGCTCTGGGAGAATGATGATTCGATGTACATGTTTTCAGTGTTTTTGAAGAGGGACTGTTTTAGTGGAAGTAATAATCTCCTGCAATTTTGTATTATTTCCAGTCTGGTTTAAATTGTTTCATAGGCAGAGAATAAAGAATTTTGTTTACTGTCTTAAAGTAGGATGTCTGATCCTCCTGGGGGAGGTTATTCTTTTATTAAAAAAGATATAAAATAGCTACTTTGATGGAAATATAACTCTAGGAATTGAAATGGTGATGATTATAAAAACTGTAGTATTCTAATGCAAAAGAAGCCCTGGGAGATATGTGCCCTAAATGGTAAATCACTCTTCTTTAACAAAACAAGAATTACTGTTATTTTATGATTCTTGCTTATTTTACAAGGTCTTTAGCTGTTTCATCTGCACTTAACTTTTACAGGCTAGGGATAAATTGATTGTTGTTTTGCTTTTTAAATAGCTTGGCTTATTTAAAGGACGCTGGAGATGCAAGCACAGATCAACAGGATAGGATTCATTTGGAGCTCAAAAAAGGAGGGAGTAAAGCCATGACTGCCGACATAGTGTGCAGTAACTGGTGGGAACCTGTTCTTGTCATTTGGTGATTTGTAATCTTCTAGTAAGGAGCCAAACATTATTATTTGAAAGGGACCTCATGGGTAATGCTTAGCAATATGGGAGAGAATATCACCTTGAAATGTGTATCTTTATTGCAGGAGACCTCCTGCTGCAATTTTACAGGGGCTGTGGGGATCCTTCGGGGCCCTGAGGGCCCTGCAGACCTCAGTGGCTCTGACCAGCTTCACAGGAGGTTTCTGCACAAAGAACTGGGAGCTCTATTTATTGAAGCTCAGCCCTGAACCCGCAGTCCGTGCTTGGGCTATGCTGGAAGAATACTGGGTTGCAGAAGAGCTACAGCTCTGCCTGTGCCTGACCCCAGTGACCTACACCCTGAGCTGCAGACTGACTTCTCAGCCTGACCTCAGACCTGTCTTGTCACTGTGGACCTGTCTGTGTCTGTTTGTCACTGGACCTGATCCTAACCCTGACCTGCAGATTTGCTTCTTAGGTTGACCTTGAACCTCCCTCATCACTGTGATACTGCCTTTTGGTTGGACCATCTCAGATCTGCCCTGCTCACCTCACTGGAGTGCTGGGGAGGTAGGCCCCAGGCAGCAAGGCCTCTGCCCAGCCATCCAAGGGATCGCCCTCAGGGAGCTGCTGTCCCTTGGTGCTCCCTGGGGCACAATTTCTGTAATTCAGCTGTTGTGCCTCAAGTGTTTCAAAGGGACGGTCATGGAGGAAGGTGGAACCAACCAATGATCTCCCATTGAAGAGGTTTCCCTTTAGGATTGGTCTTTTGAGATGCTCAGCTGGTGACGGTGATTGCTGTGACATGGCGGATCCCTCTCTTGCTGGGGCACAGCTCCTGGTTTGACAGTAGGGGAAGCAGCACAGCAGAGTCATGGACCCTAGCACAGGGTCTTGGCCAGTGTGATAGGAAAAAAGAATTGTCAGGTTGCTTTTGTTTTGTAAGCCCCTAGCAAGGTAATTGATGAGTGTGTGTTGTTCTAAACTGGAATTCCCTAACTCTAGCAGGCAGGGAACTGTTGGTAGGATTATTCATGAGAGGTGTTGTGTTCCACCTTGATCTGGCAACGTGTGTTTTACTTTCAATAATCATACTTAACCTGCCAAATGTTTGGAAGCTGAGGTGTATCTAGCAAATGAGTGTTCTAAATACCGACTTAGCTGAACACAAAGGAAGGTGGTTGAAAGGGGTAATGTGTCTGTCCCAGTTTCTTCAATCTGTGGTGACCTAAAATCCTTAATGATGGAAACTAAAAACAGATAACAAAATCTTTGCATCTCTTCTACATTAATGTTAGCTTGTGAAAACTCCCAAGTTAGCTATGTGGAGAAAGTACTGGGTTTGGAGATCAAAGAATCACCTCCTTCAGCAAATTCAGGGAGTAAGTAAGCTGGATGGTATGCTGTCCTCTTTGCTCACTGCATTCCTCAGTAGCTCACATAGTAAGAGACACAAGAAGATGCAGTCTGGTTAGTTGTCTGTCTTGAGATATCTACCTTGAACTTAGAAAGCTTTTATTCTTTCTGATGCTTGGGACAAGTTTCTTGCTAACAATAGTTTTCTCTTGTAGGAATGCAGATCTGTACCATATCTCCTTGAATCTTCATTTTAGAAGCAGCCAGAGGATAAAAACTAGCTCAGTGCTCATTTAAAGTCAATATGCTCTAGTTTGCAATTTGCTCATGTTTAAGTGCCCAGATTTAAAGGTTTCCTTTGCCCACAGGCAGTCTGAATACAAAGGGAGATTTTATGCTTTTCATAAAGAAAAAGTTTTAGAAAAGCTTAAAGAGAAAAATATTTCTTTCCACCTTCCATCTCCTCCGGTTTATTATCACAAAGCTGAGTTTGGCTCTGAAGAATCTAGAGGGTAACGAAGAGATGTAAATTCATGCAGTCACCTCAAGATGCAGCTAGAAATGAGAATGATGGATATGTGGTGTGTATATGTGTATGTGTGTGAGAGGAGCGAGAAGGTCCTGCCTTAAAAGAGTTTTGGCATTTGATGCCTTGGAGGAGATGATGAGGTTTACAGGGGCAAGCTGTAATGGGAAAAAAATGTCTACCTGTAACTGTTGTGGGGGTTTTTGCTGTTGGCAAGTCTGGGGTTACATGAAGATGAATAGGAATTCTAAGTCTGCAATATTGTGTAAATTTTTCAGTGTAGTGGGAAGTTTTACTGTGGGGTGGGGAAAAGAGAGTTGCGGTTAGAATATAGTATCTTCAAGAAAAATGTGAAGGGATTAATATATTTGTCTCAGGAGCTAGTTTCCCTTCTGAGGCTGTGGGTGGAAGATACAATGTGACATCTGAACTGTGCCATAAAGGATTCTGTGTGTATCATAAGGTAATGGTCCTAGTGATCAAGTACTGTGGAGTAGAAGGAGTGATCTCCTTTTTTTTTTTTTTTTCTCTCTCTCTTTTGTCTCTTTAGTATTTCAGAAGCCTTATCTTCTCTGATTCTGTAACCTGAGTTATTCTGTGGTTTCAAATGGAAGTAGTGCCTACTGTCACCTCTGGTGGTCCAGCAGGTGTGATCTTCGAAGTCTGTGCATCTTGTATTTTTGACTTACATAATTGCCTGAGGCTTATTGCCATAGTCTTGGTTAATATTAGTGCTTACCTGATGATGAAGGTGGCCTCCTTACTGAATTCCAAGTTCCAGAACATCAGAATACAACTGCAAATAAAGGAAACTGAACAAGAGCATCTTAGCTTGTTTCAAAGGAAAACGTAGATCACGCAAGGGTGAAATGGTACTTTTTACAATTGAGCTTAATGAGACCCCAGCACTCTGCTCCTGCCCAGCAACATAAGGTCACTCAGAAGGATACTGTCTTTCAGGACTTGCACAAAGCATGGCACAGCAAAAGGGGCAATCTATCGTTGAGGTGAAATGCGATTTTTCTAATAAAATATTGCAAAACAAAATGTTGTAGTTCCCTGGTGATGAAGCTGCTCACAGGTAGAGAATATTGAAACCTTTGTTTAATTAGACTCAGTGCCTGCATGGCAACAGTTTCATCTCAGTTACTTTGTTTTCCTGTGATGTGAAAAGGTGTACTGAATGTGCACATTTCTTAATAAAGATTGTTCTTTTTGTACCTGTTTGACAAGATGAGCAAATAGAAGCCCTGCTTTGACTTCAAGGCCTGTACCTTCAGGGCTTGTAATGAATTGAATAGTTTGTCATTTGATTTTACATAATTGAGGATTCATAATGCTGGGAAAAGTCTTATTTCTCAGTATGTAACCTGGTTGTTTATTGGCCACTTGCTGTGAAACTTCTAAAATACATTCGTCTACCAAAGGGGAACATCTCTGATTTCTGTGCTGAGACACACAATTGCGGAAGAAAAAGGCAAGTTCCAACATCAGTGCTGGCGAGAAACAGAAGTGTTCTGTTGGGCAGTATCCCTGCAAGAATCAGCCTTTGATTGCATTCTTTCTGTCTGGTGTTGCTCTACGTTGTCTATCTGTTACTAACTTTAAATAAGCTTATAAGGGTTAAATCTCACAGACTTAGCGAAGGGAAGATGTCAGAAGGGTAGCATTTCACATAATTCATCTATTAATCTCTAGCTATCCATTTTTTTAAGTTACCATTGCTTTGGACAGTTTGAGAAAGGTGTCAGTTTAATAGCAGGTCTTTAGTGGTTTATAGCCTGTTGTAGTCTGCAGTAGAGTGTATTTTATCAAATAGAAATAAACTTTTAATGGTGTGGAAGATTAACTGTTCTGAAAGCCAATGGTCCCGTTCACTGCAGACCTGAATGAATGGTTTTACAGACAAAAATTCCCCTCCTCCTACACTGGCCATTGTAGAGAAAGCGTAAAGCAGGAGTAGTGTGTTAGTCTGTAGTAGCTTGCCTATAAATATGAAATCCTTGATAGATGCTTCACATGATTTCCATTTACTGATCTGAGCCCAGTCATACCAGCATGGTTGCAGCACACTTTTTTGAGGTAGTAAATACTTCTTTCTCTGACTCTCTACTTGCAAAATGTTGGGTAAAATGTGTTTTTCAATGGAGGAACCTGAAATCAGTAGAATAGTTATACCGTGATGGTAAAAATAAACAATTTTATTTACCTGCTTCTTTAGGAACAAAGTCCCAGTAACCAGACATCGATAGCAATGATGCAAGAGCCTCAGGAAATGGTGGAAGAGACAGTTACTGTGGAAGAAGACCCTGGCACTCCCACTTCCCATGTGTCTATTGTGACTTCTGAAGATGGAACCACAAGGAGAACAGAAACCAAGGTGAGAAGTTAATAACCAATGAGGAAGATAGCAAAATACCACCTAATCACAAAATAAAAATAGCAGGGAGTAGCATGAGTGATGACAATCATGCTGTTGTGATCCTCAGTGATTTTGAATGTTCTTTTTGTCAGCAAAGCAGAGTTCAGGGCTTTTACAGTTTCACCTCTGTGTAGTTTGCTCCCTGTCAGCTGTTCATGGAGCTGTGAACCAAACAGTAGAAATTAGCCAGATTAACCAAACTGTGTTCATGGAGCTGTGAACCAAACAGTAGAAATTAGCCAGATTAACCAAACAAAAACACACCAACACCTTCCCAGACCTTTTATTCCTTTAAGGTTCATTTTTTTTCCACTGAAACAAGTTCACACCATCGCCCTACAGACACATATGATGATATGAGAATTAGATGAGTTGGTAGGGCTTGGAGTAAATTAGTTCTGCAACTGAGGAAAATGTGCTTGAAAGTAGCTCTTCAAATTAGTTATGATCTGTAATAAACAATATTTGGTTATGCATTTGTCCTTCAGAACAAGAAACATCCTATTTAAGTAACACCATGGCATTTAAATTTTGCAGCAATCTTGTGAATGGAATTTTTCTCCTGATGCATGGGGAAAGCTGGGTATGTTCTCAAGTGACCTGTACCTCAGGTTCAGCTGTATAAAAGGTGTTGCATAAGTCCTGATTTTCCTGAAGTATTTTTGTTCCCTTGTGTAAGGTAATTTTGCAGTCTCTGTTGAGCAGGTGCTATATGTTCATGGCTTCCTTGCGTGCATTCTGGTACCACTGGAACATTAATGTGCCTTGTCATTTGGGTCTTGGAAGTTGAGCTGAAATCTTTAAGTTTTGGTCTTGTGAAAGATTGAGTCATTTGCTTTTTAAAAACTTCTGAACAGCACTGATTAAAAAAAAAATCATGAAAAAAAGAGACTGCCCAACTGCTTTCTGTGTGAAAATGAGTTGAACAGAGGTTACTGCATAAATCAGTGTTTATTTGTACTGGCCTTCCAGAATTGCAGTCCTCTAATATCTATTCAGGACATTGGATCCCTGGACTGGAGTAAATGAAGGTTGATTTCCTGAGGTCAGTGGGCCTGCACACATTAGTATAAACTTGAGTATTGGGTTTAGTATTTGTTGCACTTAGTTTCAAGATAAATATAACTGACCTATTTTCTCATTGTTGGAAGGAGATGAAGGTCTTACAAATAAATCAGACAAGCAAGAAGAAAGCCCCATTTTCATTAGTTCTTCAAGTAATTAGAGGTAATTAGTCTGTGATTTATTTTAAAGAAATGCCATTTTCTTTCTAGTGGCAGCAACAACAATTGTTTACAGGAAGGAAGTGATAAAATTATAGTGCTGATAGTGCACTGATAGTAGTGCATAGTTTTAGGAGATTAAGTGCATGTATGCAAGGGAATAAAATGATAGCTACGTCTGTAAAAATAGAGGAGAGGCCATGCAGTGGTCCCTAGATAACAGAACAACTTGGAATGAAATAGTTTGTCTGAAATAGTTATGCTACTGATAAAGCAGCTTGTTTGTCATAGCATAAAAGGTGCAATTTTCTCCTATGTGTGGTATACCTGCTATTTTTCAATCTTCCCACAGAAAAGGACAGTGGCAGCTCCAAAACAGGCATTGTGTGTGCATGTGGGAGAAAAGAATTGAAAAAACAGCAACTCTAGAGCTACTGTTCCGTTTCAAAGAGCAAGGCTCTCTCCTTTCACTTTACAGCACCTCATTCCAGGCACTGAAGTGTGTCCAGAATGGGGGAAGCTACACGGCGGTCTTGCTCTGCATTTATCTTGTTTCAAATATTGCCACTGACTTCTACTTACATACTGCCTGGAGGTGTTTCCTAGTGTTTCATTGCTAGAAAGACTAACTCTTAAAACAATAATTAAAAAAAAAATAAAATTAAAAAACCAGTTGTTGAAATAATTGATTCTGCAGTGTCAAAACACAGATGGGGTTGGCTTAGCCCGAACTCTGTCATAAGAGGTGCTGTGGCGTTGCTGGGATGGTTGTTGACTCTGAGATGGTTTTGTTGTGTGAATCTGAGGTCAGATTTATTTATTATTTTTTTTATAATCACATTGGTCTTTAGTTTGATCTTGTTTTGGTAAGGAATGTGAAAATGAAAATTGTTGTCAGTGGGGTTTAAGTCCCTTCCAACCCTTACCATTCTATGATTCTGTGATCAGTTAAGTGTCTTGGAGTTAATTGGCATCAACTTGCGATCATCATGCTTTCATAGGTCATACTATTGTACGTGAGAGACTCAGAAAAGTAAGTTTCCTGATATCCCTGTGCAGGTGCAAAATTCTGACCTTGCTGCTCAGATGAGGATGGTGAAGGAAAGCACTTCTCTGGGATGAGGGATGCAAACACTTGGTCATTGGGCATGCACTGTGCAGTACTAGGATCTTTGAGTCCAGCAACTGCTGTTCTGAGTCTGCCTGTTTCCTCCCAGATGTAAAAATAAACAAACAAATTTGTAAACACCTCCCCACCCCAAAATAAGTAATAATAAAACAAATAAAAAATTAAAGAAAAACCCAAAACAAACCCCACATGAATCTGGCCTTGCTTTTAGTGTGCAGGTACTTACCCTCACAAAGGAGCAACATTTCCTGTAGTGGGAATCCTCATATCTATTTTCAGTAATCTCTAATTTCTTACTTGGTAATGTTTAAAGTTGAGATGGTCACATGATGTGCATTTAATGTTGGGGGTCGGGTTTATGCCCAGCTTCTTTTTTTTGTTTGTTACTGTGAGTGCTCAGTTAAGTCAAGGTAGTTAACATGACATACAAATAAAGGTTTTTATGCTCTACATCACTATGCTTGCTCTAGGCTTCTTTGAGGAAGGGTTTAGAACCTGTTTTTATTACCTCGTTAACTAGAAGGCTCTACTGGACAGTGGCAGTCGCAATCTCCAGCATATTTGTCTTGTAAAGAAACTGGCAGCAGAAGATGCTTCCTCTGACAGAGTAAATAACACAGGTCGTGGGGTTTTTTAAGAGCCAGAGAGATTAGAGATGTTTTCCGAATGTATGCTTTCTTTGCTGGATGATTTATGAGGGGATTAGTTAACCTAATGCCATTTAGCAAGCATTTTTTGATTCTTCAAAACAAAATTGTCATTTATTTTTGCTAAATTGTATGAATCTCTAGCTTTTTGGGCAGTGATGCTTCTAAAATTCTTCCTCTTGAAATGAAGCATAGCAAAAGCTGTAACTGTGAATGCTTCTGTGTGCTGCTGTTCCTTTATTTCCCCTTCCCCCATTGTTTCAAACCTGTTATTTATAGAGGTTATTCTCTTCAACGGTGTATTAAGTAAACAACCTAAATCTAGAAGGACTGACAGTTTTGCTGTTCTTTTCCCCACATCTTTGAAGATGCCTGTAGCAGTGAAGCAGGAAGAAGGCATAATAGAATTTAATATTTGACATATTTTAAATAGAGAACATCTGCCTTTTCAAAATGAGATATCTCTCTGAGTAATTTTCCCCAAACTGCTATTCTCTTAGTATAGTACTAAGTCCCTACATAACATTCACTGCACAAAAGATGTAGCAGATAATACTTCATTTCAACTTTATAATCTGTCTGGAAGCCAAATACCTATCACACTAAAACAGTGAAAGTCACCTTGGGGAGAGACTACCACTTCTTGCCTGTCGGCTGGAACACTGCCATGTGTTAAAGGGAGCCTGTTTGTAAGTGGCTCAGGAGAACTCAGTAAAGCAAATTAGATGTGTGTGTGCTTGGGTTAATGTTTGCTTTCTTCTTTCTTCAGGCACCTCTTATTTTTATCTTTGAAAAGCTGAAAGATTGGAGAGATTTAGGTCACCTTTATTCATTGAAAATGCTGTTTTATGATAAACTGTGAAATCAATATGTATACAAAGTTGTTTAATTTGTAGTCCATCTGTTTACCTTGTGCTTTCTAATACTCTACAAGGCCAGATCTTTCCCAGCAGTGATTAACTGCTGCTCCCCCTTCCTAGCCCCAGCAATGGGAAAGTGCTTGTGCCTGAAACTCTTCAGCTGTGGCTGTACCAGGTACCCCAAGATGCAGTTCTTTGAAACTTTGCAGAAAATTCAAGGGAATTAAGTAGTAGAGCAGGAATGGATTTCAGCCGAAGCTGAGGAACATTTCAAAATGTGAAACATTAAGCTTAAAACTGAAAGGGAGAAATCTGAGCTGTTGTTTTGAAAACCAATGGGGCGAGCTCTTACACAGCATTTAATAGAAAGGTAATAGCTTGAACCTGCTTGGGCTGATTAGTTTCTACAGTCCGTAGTTCAAAAATAAGCTCTCAGAAATGTCAGAATGCTTTTATCCTCATGCATTCATTCTCATCTATGTTTTGTCTTATGACATAGTTGAAACAAAATTTTTAGCTCTGTCAGCTTTTATAATGTACTTAATTTCTCAAAAAAGAAAAAAAAAAAGATGAAACAAAACCAACCTCAATAACAAAATGAAAGACAAAATTATAGGTACTGGTTAAGATGACTGTATTCAAGCATGATTGCTCACTTCAACTGACATCTCAGTGCGGTCTGTCTTCCTCTGAGGGATCTACCTGTACTGTCTGCACATGCATCCAGTAAGTCCACTTGTTGGATATATTCGTGTTTGTTCACTCATCCTTCAAGACAAATAGGACAAAGGACAGAAAAATACATAAGCTGCTTCAAACTTGTGAATATTTCCTTTGTGTTTTGTTGGCAAATGTATTTCCAGAAATAGTTAGTGAAAACTTTATCATGGGGTCTGTAAGGGAACTAATTAACAAAATAATTGGTGTCTGGGGACAAGAGCGAATGTAAACCTGAATGTACTTTATTCTGGGGTGGGGGGAGCAGCTGTGAAAGAAACTTGCAGCATCATAACATTTGGGTTGCAAAGGGCCTGAATAATTTGGTCTACTTGAAGTTGTTGTTTTGGGGTTTTTTTGCTGTGGTCAAAACCTTAGTATAGTTTGCAGGGAATATAGAATTGCATATATATTTCAAGCGTACTCAGACAACATCTTCACAGGGAAGTAAGCTGAAGCTTTTGTCTGGTACTCTGAGATTGTAACATTGAAACAACTGAGCACCTTTAATTTGTTTTTGGGCTAAAATCCTCTTTAAATGGATTTTCTTTGAGTATGGACAGTAAACACAGGAAGTCAAATTGCACTTTCCTAAAGAAATTTATAGCTCTAAATTTTCAGGAGAACATATCTGTGGTGAGGAGTTCATGCTAATAAATCTTTCTCAAGATTGGGTGCTTCTGGAGGATCAGGTGTCTCAGATAAGACAATCTGTTGGGACTTCCATTTGGAATAGCTTTGTTCTTTCTGGCTAATGCATCAGTATTAAGGAAGCCACAGAAATGCTGGTAGAGAAGATTACAGGGCTGTCAGCTCCTCAAGACAGTGGTCTTTTAAAAAATAAAAGTGAAACGTTTCCTTGAGCTGGATTTCCTGAAATAGATGTTTGGTTTGTTGGGGTTGAGTGTTATTTGTTGTTGTTTTTTGGTTTGGTTTGGTTTTTGTTTGTTTGTGGGTTTTTTTCTTGGAAACCTAATAAATGGACCTTCCTCAGTGTGCTGGATAATTGCTTCCAAAAAGCTTCCCTTTATTGTCCTGTAGGCAACAAAGTCTTTATCGCGTGATAAATCTTCTGTCTCAGTGCCCACCCTTGACAAATGAGGCATGAGTGCAAATACTCCTCTCTCTCAAAATATAAAAAGGTTCAGTTTGATTGCCCCACCATAACACCCTTAGCATTATTGAAAGCTTTTATGCTATGAGAAATGTGTGCTTTAATGCTTGAGTGAAATGTTTCTTTTTATGTGTCTGACAAGGAGGTTTTGATTCTTTCCACTTGATAATAGGGGCAGCATTCAGAAAGTAATAGAGGTGACACTGTGTTAGCATTGTAAACTTGTTCTTACATGTGCTGCCTGATGCTAAGTGCACCTTTTTCACTTGCCAGAGCCATTGAAATCTTGTCTGTGGTAGTCTTGAAGACGGGAAAATAACGCAAATTGGGATAAAATTGCAACTGATTCTCCTGCATTCTGTATTGGTCATAGGAAAAAAATTAATTTTGGTAAATACTCTGTAGAGTACCAGAGCATGGTGAGAAACTTATTAATTGTAACTGGTAGGTCAAAAACTGTCTAGGAATTGATTTTCGAAGTGTTCTGAAATCCTGCTTTGTCTTTTCTGTGTACATGTACTGAGTATTGGTAGACAGTCATCCTTGTCATAACGTTTCTGCATTGTTACCTCATCCTGTTTGACAATAACAATAATTCTCAAAAAAACCAAACAAAAAAAACTGTACAAAATGAGCAAGAGAGCAAGAGCCCAGAACTGGCAGTAGGAATGCTGGGTGAAGACTTAGAGCAGAGACGCCTCCTCCACAAACCCTTCGTCCAAGGATCCTGCAGGTCAAAACTTGTTTTTGCTTTCCTGCTGTTGCTGCAGCCAGACACAGTATATTAGGTATCTTGCATTGTCTCACCTTGACAACTTTCTGAAAAATTACACATGACAAAACTATGTGTGTATGGCAATACATGTCTTGAATATCAAAACATAGGTTTAAAATACCTGACTGCTGTTGAATAGTGCTGAAAGGAAGGGGCTTAGTGAGGTTATGAGTGCTGCTCTTGGCATCTAGAATGCTGCTGCTTTGTTCCTTCCTGGGCAAAATTACCAATATCCAGTTCATCATTTCGTTAAAACACTACATGACTTCCTGTTGTTACTGGTTCCCAAATTAAAGGATGCAAAGGCCCAGTGCTTTGCCTCCAGTTTTGCTTTGCAAAACTCACTTATTGCAGGTGTGAGAAATGTTGCTTTTTCTACTCTTAGAAGATCACTTATGAACATGCCACTTTCAATAAAACTATTGTTTTGGTGTTCAGTAGGAAAATAGTGAGCTGTGTTGCATTGTGTGTATCCACTTCACAAAGAACTACTGTCAGCTACACCAGCTTTCTCCCTTCTCTGAATTCTGTCTCGGTTTATAAATGCCATGACAGTAGTCATGCTGATGACTGAATGGAAACTAGAAGTACTGTGCACAGGTAGTAAGCAAAAACCCATCTTGGATTCTCTGCCATGAAGTAAATGTTTAGCTTGTAGATTCCTTTCTTTTAGTTATTAAAATGTGTGCCTTAAAAAAAAACCAAAAGGGGGGTGGGGGGCAGGTCTGGAGTCATGGAGGCTGACACCTTTCCTGATGTTTACGTGCTAAGGAAATCCCTTTGGATTGAAGAGGAAAATTCATTCAGCTCTGGCCCAGATTAGTTACTAAGGTCATGTTGGTACCTGGCTGTGCTTTATTCAGCATTGTGATGCTGTTTAATTATGCCGTTGGTGGAGAGCCATTTGTGCTGCTTTCAGTCCTGGAGGATTTCATTACTTCATTAGGCTGAAGTATCATTTGCTCACAGATGTCTCTAGGAAAAGAAACGCTGTTTGGGTAAATTTTTTTCTGTTTGGGGTTTCTGTGTGAAAACATCTGGCTAGAGGACATGTCTGGAGCCGCTTCAAGAGATGTACTCTAATTATTTTATTTTAGCAGCAGCTTGGCTAATCTGGTGCCAATCTAAATGTTTAAATTGGAGGCTATAGGTCAAAATATTATTTGGACTTCAGAGCCACAGAGCAATCCAGGAATTCATGTTATAGTTACTGTTTCTCTTGATGTATGCATTTCATTCTGCAGCTTACATGAGTAAAAGTGTCACTACCGATGCTTTATTTACCTCTGTCATTCTTTAGAAACCTAAATATTTCTTAAGAATTTTGGTTTGTGTCCCTGCCCTCCCTGTGTGTAATACTCTGGTTGATTGATGCTCCTTCTCATCTTTGTGGGTGTTTTGTTTTGTTGCTTGGTTGTTTTGGTTTTTTATAAAGGGCTGTAAGTTAGCATTCACTAGAGTTAGGGTAACTTTCTGTAGGTTAAAGTAACTTTATTAGGGTTAGGGTAACCAAGCATAGATTGACTTCTGGACTTTGTATTCTCCTCCAAAAGAACTTTTCCAGGTCACTGTGGAAGACAGTACAGAAGTTGATAGATCCCAGATACAAACCAAAACAGAAGGTCCTTTACTGATTTGTAAATAGCAGTGGCTTCTGTCTGCACAGATGACCAGACCTCTCCCATGAAGGCAGAACATTCTTGGAAACTCTTGAGGAGTCTTTGTTCTTACCCTTTAACAAGAAACCCTGAACACAGTTGCCCTCTGAACACTCAGCATTTCCAGTTTTTGTCAGTTATGTTAAATAGTCTAATTCTGTCTGTGTTGAAATTAAATGTGATTTATAGGAAAGAAAGATTACAATGTATCTGTGTATATATTTTTTCCTTAAAGTTTTAAACAAGTTTGTCTAGACCACTGGGTTTAGGGTGGTTGCAGCTGTAAAAGCTGTGTGGCATTGGTGCTCATTATTGCTAATTTGTTAGTCACCAAAGTTATGGGACACAACAGCTACCTGTTGGGCTTGTACAGTGATGGTCAGATATAAGCCCATCTTAAAAGAGAAAGTAGTCATGCTTACTAACAGCTTGAAGGATGAAACTTCAAGGCTGTGGCTCCTCAACATTGTAAAGTCTGCTCTAGGAAAGATGCCTCCTGAAAACATTGAGGCAAATTTGTACTGGCATGATGGCTTTGCACTGCTGCCACACACTGTCACATGGCTGCAGTGGTCTTGATTTGGTAGTGGGAGCTCCAGATTGCAGTTAACTCTGGCTCTGTCACCTGTCTTTTCAGTGGGAAGATACTCCTATGAAACCTAAACCAGATAGGTGAACTCATGAGTACACCAGTGCTTCCATTCAGCAGTCATGTCCCTGGAGTATGCTTTGTGATGCTCTCTCCCTGCTTTACTGCTCTAGCTCCCGGTGTGTCTCATCACATTGTGCGGCAAGGAGAAAACGAACATTTATCCTCTCCTTCTTCACAGGTTACCAAAATGGTCAAAACAGTCACCACCAGAACGGTGCGTCAGGTGCCACTCGGGCCCGATGGCCTGCCGTCGATGGACGGCTCGTCTCCCATGGGCAGCTACACGGATTCGATAGACAGGAGGTACCTGAAGAACGGGGAGCGGTACATCGCGCCGCAGGCGTCCTCCACATTGACCAGATCCTACAACAACTACAGCGAGTCCTACCCTGAGAGCCACGAAGGGCAGTATCGCCCTTACATCGGCCACGACGGTTACGGAGATCTGTCGGATAACTACAGCAGCTTGTCTCGTGGTGTCAACTACCGGCCTCGCTATGCCTACGTGCCAGGAAACAGTTACAGGCCGGATGATGGTAGCTTCACTTTGCCAAGCAGAAGGGATAACTACGGTCCCGTTGCCCAGCCTCAGGTGTCAGTGGGTAGCAATGTTGACTTGAACCGCTCCCAGCCAGAACGCTTCCAGCCGGAGCCCTATGGCCTGGAAGATGATAACCGCAGCCTTGGAGTAGATGATGAAGGATATGAACTGGATCCTGATTACTCCACTGTGAACAGGAGAACATCTGCAGGTGTGCCAGAGAGAGGAAGACCTCACAAAGGAAGGTAAAACCTTTTTTTTTTTTTTAAAGAATGCTTATCTGCAGCTGTTTTGCTTATTTGAACTCATAATGGTCTTGTAAGTTCTGGAATTATATGACGGGAAAACAGATAGAACCCAACATTTCGTTAGCCCATAAAGGACTACAAAATACATATGAAATGCAGAAGAGTGAGGGTAGTGCTCAAGAACCCTTTCACTGTCTTTCTTGGCTGCTTAACTTAGGTTGAATTTAGAAAGAGATGATCTTATAGAAGAGGGTAAGTGACTTTTTTCCCCTCTTAAGAGTTGTCCCCGAGCCTGGTGAAAAGAGACCTCAATCTGTGAGACTCCTGACAGGTCTGGTTATGTGCACATCTGCCAAACAAAAATTTTGAACAGCTGCTTGGGGTTGATGAGCTGGTACCTAGTGATGAAGAGATGCCTTGTTATGTAAAAGCTGTCTTGTGAGGTGTTTGAAAGCCTCAGCTCCTGATTCTGTGCTAACCCCACACCCTCAGCTGCACGACCAGGTTGCAGTGAACCTTGCTGAGGTAATTCAACATTCTGTAAGACCAGATCATTATTTTGTCCTGTGCCTGTATAGAGGGGAGATAAGAGCATCTGTGTTGCACTTAATGTAACTTAAGTGACCAATCGCAAATTACTTCTAATTCAGTCCCCTTTCCAAGGGATGTTTTATTTTATGCCATATTTTCTGCTATTAGTTGTTTTTGCTGGGCTCTCAGTTATTGGATTTGGAGGAAAAAAAAAACTAAAAACCTGACACACAAGCTTGGGAAGAGAGTCTTATTACTCAGCTGAAAGGCATCTTCTGGGTATGAACCTGAAAAACTTTTACATCTGCCTGCATGAAGTCATATCCTTGTGATTCATGGTTTGATATGGATTTAGTTCTCATTATTTTCCTTTTAATTTAGAGTCATTTCCAGAACTGTAAAGAGAGTCTGGAACCCCCCTGCTTCTGTGTCCGCAGGAAGGTCTTTAGGCTTAATACTTGTGACCAAAGGCTTCACTTGATCAGCTGTAGTTCTGGTGGCATTTGGGTAAGCCTTTTGCTCCCTTGTCTTGGAGCGCTCCTACTTGGAGATGTTGGGTCATTCATGATGTCATTAATACTACCATAGCTCTATTTCCTTCCCATTTCTGGAAGTTGTTTTTAAAGCTAAATGGAATCAAGCACCAGCAAATGGTTATCTCTCAAAAAAAAAAAAAAAAAAAAAAGAGAGAGAACAGTATCAAGGCCTATCTCCCAGAACCCTCTTTAAGTCCCTTGTGACTTCTTTGATCTTGCAGGCTTATCCACCAGTGGAACCACATCAGTGTTTTATGGGACTAAAGGGAATAATTGCAGCTAGTGGGTGCCAAAATACTGATCAATCCATCAAATTTTAATTGTTACTCCCCTCAATCTAAGCAAGTTTACAGTTCTCGTTAAAAACAGTCAGGCAGCAGTGCTTTTAAATTTTTATTAATGTTTTTCAAACTGTATGCACAATGAATAATTAAATGTATTCTTAGAACCTACCCATTTGCATTTTAAAAGTTTCTTTTGTTGTTTTTGGGATTTTATTTTTAAACATCCCTTTGATATATTGTTCCTTGCAGTTTGGGTAGGACTAATTCACAATTTTTGTTTTACATTTCTTTTGTTGTGAGGTTTTTTTTTCTGTATTTAATATGATCAAGAGGTTTTGACAAGTAATTAGCTTGACTGTGGCAGCAAACTTTAGATGGTGAGAACATAGGATTCTATGATGGCCTCTTCATAAGTAGTTACTTTTTGACATTTCAAAGAAATAATTGAGCAATTCAATAAACCTGGATTTCAGATAGACTACTGATCTGTAAGAAACTAAAGACTACAAATAGCACTTTATACTAGATGAGGGTAATTACTACTTAATAATTCCGTACTAGGTTTTTAAGAATAACTTATTCCTTGTAAAAATATTATGAATGTGATGAATTGATGGAGCTTTTGATTTCAAAAAGTTTGTATGTGTAGAGTTAGGTATAACAGGAGCACTGGTGGAAGCTTTTCTACATTGCATTGACTTTCGGCTTGGGCATCTTCATCGTGTCCTGAACAGAATTCTTCTGTTGGCTAAGTCACTGACGAAACTGAAGTTATTCTCTCATTTTCATCCCAGTTACTACTACCCTCATTTGTTTGTAGTTCAAAGGTAGAATAAGGATCCTTACTGTCAGTTGCTCGCTTTGGTGCTGCTCTGAGAGGACTGAATGGAGGTTTCTCATCTGAATCTGTGGCTGAGAGTCTCACCCCCTGTGTGATAAGGAAGCAACTCAGCTGGGTCTGGAGGAGATCTTACTCAAGGGGATTGCGAGTACAGACTGTTCTTTCCATCCCTTGCTCTACTCCATTTGGTTAGAGAGA
Organism: Actenoides lindsayi; assembly: GCA_025331215.1. NCBI lineage: Eukaryota > Metazoa > Chordata > Aves > Coraciiformes > Alcedinidae > Actenoides > Actenoides lindsayi. The sequence continues at coordinate 78,056 of WTSP01009701.1, read as the reverse complement.
TAAATATCTATTGTGCTTTCCTTCTGTCATCACTAGCCTCATTTTAAGCTACTTGGATTTCATTTTAAATTGGGGAACAATGTGCCTCCTCACAAACATCTACAAATCCAGGTAAGTGCACAAAGGCAGATATTCCCTCTGTTCATTCTTCAGTGCCTGTGGCTGCCTTTGAGTCTCGTTTTATACTGAGCATCTGCTATAAGATATATTATTTTTCTGCAATGAAAATACCTGACTCTTTTCCTTTGCTCTGATTTAGTTTAAGTCAGATTGCATAATAAATTGGGATAAGAGGCATTTGGGATGTATAATGCTGGGTTTAATATTGCTCAGGTTTACTTGCAAAGGTATTTACACGTCTTTGATTTTTATGTCCTTTTTTTTCCCGGTTTGTAGGTTCTCTTTATTAAATTAGGAGGGGTTTTTTTGTTATAGTCTTTAAAAGTACATAGCCTTATGGTGTTGCTAGCTGTTTCATACACAGTTCTTTTCAAAAAGAAGCAAAAAGTACTGAATATTGTTCATTCACAAAAAGCATCTCTACTATGATTTGAGTAATAATCATTAAATTGACATTAACACAAATGAGAAGGAAAAAAACCAGCAAGTCATAATTCATCTTATTTTTTTTCCATTATCTTCTGTTCAACTTGCCATTTCTTGCCTCTGTGGTAATTTCTTTCCAGAGTAGATCAGCTTGCACTTGTACTAGCATTCATGGGACTTCTTTTTCCTTAAAAACTCTGGAGCAGCTATTTGCCAGTGTTACTATTCCAGACTAGACAGGATATGAGTTTTTAAATGTTGACTAAATCAACAACACAACACATTTCTGCTGTTACATTTTTTTATGGCAGAAGCCTGATGTAAGAAACTGAGACTGTATTTGGTGGTGGCTTCATGGTCCGAATTATTATTACCAGGAAACCTGCCAAATTTTAGATTAAATAGCTCTAACACTAGGTCTCTTACTTCTGTTATGTATACACTGTAGGAGTGAGCATGCTGGTGTTGCATACGTTAGCAACATTCTACTTCTGGTGTCTTTTTTCACTCTAGAATGTAAAGGCTTATGTTTGTAGATAAACTACCAGTCGTCACTTCTGGCCTAACTTCACCCATTTCAAGTGTGGTCTTGTAGCAGCACCCATGCAAGCATCCTTAAAACATGACAGGGAGAGAACTGTCGTTGTAGACAGTCCTCTTTGGTTTGATGACCACCTCTAAGTGTCATATGAGGATGTAGGCAACATTGGAATGTTATCTAGTTTGGGGTAGGAGTGTATGAATGTGCCCGGGCAGAACGAGGTGAAGCAAACAGTGCAGTCAGTTTGGAAAAGACTTGTTTTTTACTGAGACTCCTCTTCAGAGTGGATTTGATCTCAGTTTGTTGATATTCTGGTAGCAGAAGACTGATGTACAGCTGAGTTTCATGTGTTAAGCAGTAAGCTGAGTCAGCTCATCTGTTAGCAGCTTTTAGGTGGTTCCAGTCAAGGGGATTTTGGTGTTTTAACCATATGGCCCATAACTCAGACTTGTCTCAGCAGAGGATTCAGCCCAGTTTCTAATCCTCTTGTGCGTCCTCCTACTGGGGAACAGAGGCTGGCAGAAGTAGAACCTCATTCTGCAAAGCATTTAGACTTCTGTTTGGCACAAAGTTCCCTACTGAAATCCCAAGCCTTTCTGGTCTTTTATCCTAGGCAGACACCAGCTGCAAACTGTGATGAATCTAACACTTGTATAAATTGTTGAGGATTAAATGTGTAAATCCTTCACCTGTTTACTCAAATGTGCCTATGTTGAAGCCACAGGGAAGATGATAAATCCACAAGCTTTCTTCCAGTTTTTATCTGTGCTAGGATGTGTTTTTATCAATTCCCTGAGACAGGTGATTAGCAAGACCCACAGCATCCTAAAAACTCAGCTGCCTTGCTACAAACAGATGGAAGGCAAGATGCTTGTAGTCAGAGCTCTGGCATACTACCAGGTCTCTTCAGTCCCAAGGGTAAAGAGCTCTTGGCCTCCTGAGCACAGATGATTTTATCTGCCGAAGCTCTCAGCTCTCCTCCTGTGTCAAGAGGCTTTCCTTTGCAGTGTCGCTGCTCTGCTGGTGTGGAAGTGAAAAATTGCATTTGGCCCCCACCAATCTGACTCAAAGATCATTTCTTTGCTTTCTGTGTGTAAATGTGTTGCTGGTTTTACTCTTCCTGTCTGCAGGAATTGGGTGTATTTAACTAACTTTTGACGACTTCACTCTCTGCCTGGTCTGCACTTTTCAGGTCCCCAGGTCCCAGCAGGGGAGGTGGGACTTGACGTGGGCCAGGCCATTCTCTCTCGCGCAGGGAGTGGCGGTCTCTTCTGCCAAGGCAGCCAAAGGCCCTGTGGTAGCTCTGTCTGAGCAGTTCTTCTGCTCCTTTGCAGATGATCTGTTATGGTAAACTGCTTCCCTTCCATGCTGTTAAGCAATGGCAGAGCTGATACTTAACGCTTCACTTGTAAACCTCAGAGCTTCTACGTGATTATTCAGGGTCTTGAAAGTGTCCAGGTGTTACCTTTGCTACCAGGTAAAGTCACTGGGTTTTCTTACTGGTGCACTAACCAGTGGCTCTTGACAGACTCATCCTACAGAGGTAAGTTGAATCTGAACTTAGGTATTGCTTGTTTCAGCAATAGTGTTTCTTGTGTTCGTCTTCTCCACAGATACTTGAGAGAGAGAGTCTTGTTTCAGAGGAGCTGGTTTTGTGTGCTAAAGTGGTCATGTTAGATGTGCAATCCTGTTTTTCTATTCGGTAGATGGTCCAGACAATCAAGTTGGGATTGACAGGAACAGAGTTACAAGTGAATGGTTCATGCAAGGAGACTATGAAAATGCTGACAGTTGTTAGAAGTCACTTACAGTTCAGAGTTTGTTTCCTTGAGGATCCCTTGCTTCTGCTGTGGAGATGGGGCCACCGGTATGTCCTGTAGTCACTACTTCACCAGTAACTGGTGGGTTCTAAGCAATGCTGCCCCACCACCACCTGCATGATTCATCCTAAACCATCCATAGCTCTCCATACCCCCGGCACGCAGGAACAGTCTCTTCCCTGCAGCACAAAACACTCGGCATCTTCCCAGATCCTGTTCGACCCAGCTCTCTGTCCTGGGGATGTCATCAGAGGGGGTTTGTCAAAGCCTGTTGGCTGTCTTTGGTGCATCAGTAGCTTTATGCTGGAACATGGGCAAAAAGAAAACAAAACACACTATTTAAAAGCAACAACACAGCTTTGTTAGAATAAGTAGCAAGTTGGGATGTGACGTTTCTCCTTTTTTGACTAATTATTTCCTTCAGGTATTGACGTTCATATTTAATAATTAGTGGTTGGTGATTTGAAAAAAGATAGCGTTGTTGGTACAGGAGTTAATGTGGTGCTCTCTCTTGTCACAACAGTGTTGCAATTTCAAGTTCTGTGAAGTTTTATTTTGGGCAAATGTAGTGAACCCGAGGAGCTTTGTGTGGCACAGGGGAGAGGGTACTGCGTGAGGAAGATGGGCACATCTGTGTGGTTCTGTTTGGAAGGCTTCATGGAAGTAATGCAAACAAACTGCATCCCAAGACGATAATTATCTTTGTGTATTTTGCATGGATGAGAAGGAGAGAGAAACTTAATTGTGCAGGTGTAATTGAGGTGGTGTACAGTTATCCTGTGGGCAGCTCGCAAGACTCAGGCACGCTGAATTGCAACTCAGCAAGTCAAGCAAGCAACAGCTGTGCAGAGGGCAATTATTAAAATTAATCTTCTGCTACTTTCATGAAGTCGGTAAGAATTTTAACATGGATGAGTTTGAGAAATTAGGTTTTGTTGTAGTATTAATGCTGATTGTCCCCAAACGTGCATATGTAAACCAGAACTTTGAGGAGTAGTTAAGAGGTTTTGTTGTTACTTCTGCCCTGTATATATGCACAAAAGTAAATCTTTTCATTTTTGTTACTTTCTTCTTAGCATGGTGGAAACAGCTTTGTTCTGTAACAGAAAATACAATGGCTGTTCAGACATTGTAAATTACTGTGTAGAGCAAGTACTGAATTATACATACACAAAAAAACCTGCATCGATTAAAGGATTTCTTCAGATTCATTCTGAGTTTTGGATACCGGCCCATTTTTATCCTTTCATTCAGTTTATGGTTTAGAACAGCAATTAAAGCAACTTAAAGTCAGTAGAGGTGCTTTTAACATTAAAAGCGTTAATTGTACAAGACGAAGTTCAGTCTCCACCTCCGGTTGCTCTTGTCCCCAGAGTCTAGTTTAATTAGTAGTCCCATTAGGATAACAGCAAGCTCCATTTTCTTTGAGTTCTAATGGTCTGTGCTTCCTTCAGCATGACATCAGAAACTGTTCAGTAACATCAGTCAGTGTCTAAAATGAAAGTTTTTAAGAGTCATTAACAGCTGATGCTGTTGCTTCAAAAAAACCCAACACACTACATAGAGTAAGTCAGTTTATGCTAACATCTATGAAGGGTAGTAGAGGAAAGGGAGGATCAAGAAGAAGAATCTTCTAGACTTGAGGTTTAAAACAATGGCATTAATTGGAATTTTGATTCCTCTTCCTCAGCTCTTAATCCTTCTCAGCCAGGTTAGTGAGCTGGTGCAAGCCGTTGGGGCAAAGCCTGAGCGCACAGAGATTGCAAAGCTGAAAGTTTGTGGGAGTTCATAACTGTTAGGTGCAAACCACCTTGTTGCCCTGCAGTTTTATTCACATAAAAAAATTAAAGAATTCATGACCAGGGGATCACTGTGCATAAGTTTCAGGTTTCCTTTTGTACTTCTAAGGACTTAGGCGGTTATCTCACAGATGGGTGCACTGCATGGGCTCTGAAGCTCCTCTGTACAAACTACATGTGTTCTGGAGGACGAAAGGTCTAATTCTGAATAAGGGATGAAGTAAATCTCAAAAACAAATTCTGAAGTCGTAAATGCCTTTCCTTGTTCTTACGGAAATGTTGTGTCTTTAGCAGCTAGTTGCAAGTTAGAGATTACAGTTGCAGTAATGGTTGGTAAAGAAAAAGAAATATTTGTCAAATACTGATTTTTTTTTTTTTCTAAAAATATTTTGTTTAAGAGTATGGACATTTTTAGTGTGAGAGTGTACTGTGTTCGAATATTTTCAGCTGTGGTCTTTGTAACTTTGCCCATTGTGTGAAGTAGGACAGTAATATCTAAAGAGGTGTGGTAGCTCACTGTGACTGACTTGACTTCATTTAAACTCACTGAATTACAGCACAAGGGGATGGATGTCATTCATTGTAATGCTGTAAATGATCTCAAGAGTGTCCAGCATCCAGGTTAGTTGCTGATCTGGAGAGGAAAGCTCAGCACACTGGACTTGTTTTGGATGTTCAGCAAATTATTCTGTGTTAAAAGTTGGAACGAGGTCACTTGACCATTAGCCTGCTGTCTGTATTCTGAATGATTCTGTACGAGAGAGATTTTTATTTTTATTTTTTTTTATTTTATTACTACTTAGATTCAGGAGTCAGGTTTTCCATCACCTTTTACATTATGTGTTTTGGTAACTTCAGCACACTTGTGTCAGTGGTCTCTACCCAGGCCTTGAATGCCTTTAATTAGAGCTTTGGTTTGTTGCAGAAGTAGTAGCATTAATGAAGCTCAGCATTTCCTCCTAAATGTAATCCAGCTCTATCATAATTGTTTTGCTAAGTGACCAAAATGAAAGCAGTCTGTTTGTTGACTTGCAGTTCCTGTCATCATTTCTCTGCTAGCCAAATACTGTGCTGTAGTCCCATCACTGCTGAGTACTCAGCTATGGTTGATTTTCAAGTTACTACAAATAAATTATTTGAAAATGTAGAAAGATGGTGCCCCTAAGGATGCTTGTGATAATAAAACGTTTGCTCGTAGCACTGACTCGGAGGTACAGAATGTTGAAATGTGCTTGCTTTATTTATTGATCTTTTCCTTCCTTTCTCTTGGGACTGTTGCTTCTTACAGGGGCTACGATGACCCCATCGAGACGGAGATGGTCGAAGAGAGGATCCCTTACCTTCACGGTGGCTACGCAGCGCCGCTGGCACAGCCCGAGAGGGGCAGCATGGCGAGCATTGACCGTCTGGGGAAGCGCTCCCCCTCTATCGACAGCATCCGTAAAGACCCCAGGTGGAGGGACCCTGACCTCCCTGAGGTGATTGCCATGCTCAGCCACCCCATCGATCCGGTGAAGTCGAACGCCGCAGCCTACTTGCAGCACTTGTGCTACGAGAATGATAAAATCAAAAAGGACGTGAGGCATCTTAAAGGGATACCCATCTTGGTGGGCCTGCTCGATCATCCAAAGCCAGAGGTCCATCGTAAAGCCTGTGGGGCTCTCAGAAACATCTCCTATGGGAAGGATAATGAAAACAAGGTGGCTATAAAGAACTGTGATGGGATCCCTGCATTGATCAGATTATTGCGAAAAACAAATGACATGGAAGTCAGAGAGCTAATTACAGGTCAGTGTCTGTAGTTTCCTTAATGAATTATTTTTTAGAGGAATCCTTTTAGCTTCAGGAACAAGAATTTATGGAGATTAGAGTGTTGAAAGAGAATTTAGATCACTGGTCGCAGCTGTTTCTTTAGCTGCACCGCATTTGTGGTGTGAGAAAGCCTAAGGCAAACGTGCCCTGTAGGAGAAGATCATCTGTGTATGTAGAACACTCGGGTTTCCCTGGCTGCTGAGAGATGGATGATGCTTCTTGGATGTAGTGTGCAACTGCATGTGGTTGAATTACTGAAGCTTAAATGAGTTATAGCAACTTCATTGACAGGTAATTTGTAGAGCTCTTGCCCTCAGCATGTTATAATCGTGAGGTAAGATGTGCTAATCTAAAACTTTCTCTGGTAATCTCTTACAAAGCAATCCTGCTGCCACGTCCCCACTACTACATATTGATAGAGCAGTCCATCTCCTTGGGAACACTTCCAGCCCCCAGTGCTTGGGATTCCAAGGCTGTATGTAAAGTTGCAGCACTGCTGGGCTGGAAAACTCAGATTTTAAGGAGCATAGAGTCTGCTGTTGAGATGCTCTGAGTATGGGGTTTGCTTGTTGCAATAATTGGAAAAGGGAGAATTATGTTGTGAAGTTACTGAGTTCGTGCACACTTTGCACTGAGTTTTTAATCACTTACAATGCCATCCAAAAAGAGTAGAAAAGTACGTGCCGCATTTCAAAGTTCAGCCATTAAGTGGAAGAGGGTATGGAAGTATGTCACCTTTTCAACTAAAGAGAAATACATAGTTCTTCAGTCTCTCATAACTCATGAGGAGTGAAATGGATTTCACTTTCTCTTCTCAGAAGCAGCAGGGGATGTTTGGATGGAGACCGGGGCAGTTGCAATGACTGTCAATGCCAGAACGGATTTTTTCAGAAGTTTTTGTGAGGGTGAAAATGGGTCCAGGACTAACTGTTGAGCTGCCTGATCGGTGTTGGATTCTCCAGGCAAGACCCTATTGCAAACATGGATTAAACCTGTAGAAGTAACATCATAATTCTGTAATCACCTCAGAAAAATTACAGGAGCTCTCCAAGTTTTCACTGGTAATCATAACTCTCTGGGATGAACGGTGGCCCTGAGTATTCCAACTGTTCCTCCCCAGGCATTATAGGATATTTAGCAAACTAAGTCTAGACGTACAATGTAGATACCACCAGGGATATTTTTCCAGTCCTTTTCCATGGAGATGGTAAAGGAGAGCTGCCTGTTTTGTCAGAGGATCTCTGAAGTAGCAGGTGCTGGTTGTGCTTTGGTTGCTGTCCGTGCTTTGTCTCTCTGGGTAGTATTTCTATTCCATTTGTTGCACTCATTTAGTATGATGGCTGACAAACTTGTTTATTTTTAAATAAAGAATATTGGTTTATCTACTGTTCTAGTTTACTCAAAACTCATTTCTGGAGTGCTGAGAGGGAATACATTTATTTCTTAAGGTTGAAATAAGGAGAAGCCAGTCTATAATTTACTCTGAAGGATTATCAATATAGTGCTAAGTGGTAATAAGCCACTTTTGAGATGGCAAAGACTAACTGGATTTTTTTCCTTCTCACTCTAAATGGCGATTGCTTTGATTTCCTGTTGATTAATTATTTTTACAGTTCACATGGATTTTATTTGACAATAGTTCCTGCTAATTGTATGTAGTATTTTTATTCCACTTTGGGTTTTGCTATTTAAAGCTCTTTATTTCCCCTTGTTGAGAAACACCAGGAGTACTGAGGGTGTTAACATAAACAGATGCCCAGCAACAGATGATGTGCATTTAATCTCCACCTAACCAGGAATAATTTCATTCCACTTCTAAAATGATATCACCAGATCCGGTGTGAGACATTCAAGCATCAGTGTAGAAGAGAAGAGTATTCCAGCAATGCTTCTGTGACTGACGCTGGTGAACTTACAGTCAGTGTTCAAAGCTCCAGCTGATAATGTGGAATTGTCTGTTCGAAAAATGAGCTCCAAAAGTCAACAGAGAAACAAGAGCCAACTTGCAGTGCAAAGGGAGCATTCAGCCAGGGCTGCTACAAAAGGACTGTGTTTTGTAGCCTCAGAAATTCAGATCACAATTCAGATGTTCTCCTCGTAGAAATCTTGACTTCCTATCTAGGTACTTTTCCCTAGTGATAAACCAGAGTCTACCTTTGCCATGAAAGTTTTTCATTCTGCTTATATTGCAATCTCCAGGGACTAAGACAGCAGTGCGAAAAAGAAAAAAAAAAAGGGAAAAAAAAAGGAAGAAAAGACAACAGGATACAGAGTTTGCTTGTTTATTTTTTTTTTTAACAGGCTGCAAATTCAAGTTTGGTATGATACATTGACTTCTCTGTAGTTTAATATTTCTTTAACTCAGTACTGGCTGATTTTGAAATTATTAAAATCATCCTGATTTCCAAAGAGATTTGAATTATTTTATGAAATTTACATAATTTAGGTATCAGAATTCAAAAGCACTTCCAGTCTTAAAGTTTGGCCTCTCTGGGTGTGGGACGCTGCCTGCCTGCAGGACAGGAGGTAGGTGGGAGCATACAATGAGACACATTCTTGGAGCTGGAGAGGGCACTTTTTGGAAAATGAGAGCATCATTCTCATTTAATTTGAGAGTCAGTCCCTGGCTTTAGTACAGCTCCATGGCCTCTCATTTACTCGGTGATGTGATGCAGCAGCTACAGCTGTCCAGAACAGTATGAATCGGGCCAGGCAGCTGGGTCTGGTCACTGGGTTAATGGAGTGGGGAAAAAAGCCACACCAATGTTAAAAACACATAAGAGAGGGGTGTAGCAGCCAGGGAACCAGGGGGACTTGACATGTCAAAAGTATGTTCACTTGAATACTTCTCAGAATGTGTTTTGGAGAAAGCGAGTTAGACAAACATTGACATGCAATTTGGGAAGCAGGCTGAGTATGCTGATACAACACTGCTGCCAGATTAAGCAAGTCTGTAGCTTTGTTTCTTTTAGATAGGACTGGTTTTAGCAGAATTTGAAACCCATCTCTGTTTTACCAGGTGTTCTTGATATATCTGTAAATGACACTAAAACATTCTGTCCCTCAAGGTGAGACAGAGATTTGAGGGGTGTAAAAATAGCTTCAAAACTCAAGATACATTGACAAAATACCACAGATGTCACATTTTTCTTTTTAAAATGTGGAGGTACAAAATATCTCCCATGTACTGCCTTGAGAAAAGTTTGATTTAACTGTGAAGTGTGTCCATAAGTAAATTGTGAGTAGAGTTTTGATGAGAAATACTCCACAAAATTCTTCCTTGCATTCCTTTCTCAGTTTGGAACTGTGCTACTGAACTTTCAGTGGATCGTTTTCTTGAGAAATTTAGATAAATGAGCCTTAAGCTGATAAGGAATTAAATCTGTACTGTTTGGAAAAGCTGCAAAAGTTTTATCTTGAGTGATAAGGTTGGGGTTTTTTTTATGGAGTAAATGTTCCCATCAGATATGCAAGACCAAAATTCTATTACGTTCTTTGAAAAGCAATCAGAAGTTGGTAGCTTTAATGAATAATTTTGTTTGTTGTGAGAATGTTGAAAGTAATTTTGTTGTTTAATGACATTGCACTAATTTTAAGTGGTGCAGAACGTGATTTTCCTGATGCTGGATGTTGCCAAACTGGTTTTAAATGAAAAATGATTGACCTTCAAAATGCTCAGCAGAGGAAATATGTTGATCTAATACTATAGTAGAAACTTGCAGATTGATCAGCTTGCTCAGATTTCACACCTTCAGGGCATTTGTGTATGCTAAGATCCTGTCAGTTGATCAGACACTAACATCTCTTTGAATTACCATACTGGCTTGAACTTTCTGATTGAAAGTGAGCTTACTCCTTCCATTTTCTAGTAGAAGGCTTGTCAGGAGGAGGTCCCTTTTTGTGGTATATATTATGCCACAGTAGCTCATGTTGAGGTTCTCAACCACTGCCTAACTCAAAGAAGCACAGCTTCAGTTTCCAGGACTTAGAATAATACAAACAAGTTTGTCAAACAAATGGATACATGACCAACATGCAGGAATTATCCTTGATGAATATAACGCAGAGTGCTTTATTTTTCTGGATGGTCAGTGATTTGGTATGGACTGTAGATTGAGCAGCTTCTTCTAATTTTTTTGGTGACATTGGATTTTTTCCAAGTAGGCGAGTACAGCAGGAAAAGATGTCCCTTGCATTTCAGAAGATAATAGCATGTATGTATTCTGCCACAATTTCTATAGGAATCTTTCCACAGCTCTGAGGAGGTGGAGATCAAGGAATTTATGGCTGTTGCCCTAATTGCTTTTAATATTATATAAATTATATAGCTATGTTTATAGCTTATAGTTATTTTTACTGTATTTTTACAATAATAATACTTTTCAAATACAAACTTGTAGCTCTTGTTCCTGCTTAACATGCTGAAAGAGTAGAGGTAGTGGTTGTAGTTAGAAATAAGTGTGTTACAAGTACTCCTTATGAATAAAATAAAGATGGATCATGATTGTGATCATCTTCTGAAAAACGCTAGGTGATCTTTCTCTAATCCTAAAATTCATGTATTCTGTAGTCAAGAAGGACAATACTTGTAGTGAAAGTGCATGGAAAATTTAGGTAACTTCATTTCCCTTATGCTGCTGTGTTAGTGACTTGATTTCTCTTGAGTGCTATTCATTTGAATTGATTAAACTGAAGAGTTTTAAAAACAGTGTTTCCATCTTGTTAGATCATTAGTGTGTTATGCTAATAGAGACAGGGAATTATTTTTAAAGATCGATGTCAAATTTACAGGGGGTTTAATTTATTATTTTATTTTTACTCAGACTTTCTCTTACACTGCTAAATCCTACAGTCTAATCTGAATTGATTCCCCCCTTTTTTTGAAGTTTCTGTGGCTGTCACTGTACGTGTCTTTTCCATGGAATTTTTCTCATGAGCTGAAAGGATTCTGGGATTTAGACCTCTTTCTCTTTGTTTCATAATTTTGAATAAGGAAAACGTGTTGTCACTGTTTATTTTCTCTATACTTTTTTGTTGAAAATTTTCCCAATGAAGTCAATCTTGAATCTGATCCCCCACCCCCCATTTGTGGAACTACAAGATTCCATCATCCGTGTTTATCTTGGGCTACCTTTCTGATAAGTGCTGCATATTTTCTTTATTGTTCAGCAGAGAGATTCCTTTGCTTTTCCTCCTGCAGCTGTCAAGGAGAATATTAGAAATTTCAGTGGTTTGACATTTTTGAATAGTTTGAAGTTCATGGGTTTTGTGGGTTTTTTTAATATCAAGACTGTCCTTTATTCTTCATACTTTGGTGTTTTCCATGAAACATTTGAGAGATGGGAGGCAGATGAGAAATTGAAAAGCTTGTAAACTGTTGTGGGTTGTGGTTTTTTTCCTTCCAAGAGGATGGAGGAAAGGCATTATGTTTAACTTCAGTCTCCATTGTCTGGATGGAGTTACCAACATAAGCAAAGGTCATGGTAGACTGGCAGGTTAGTGCTGTTTTCAGTGTTGCAATCCCATTAGAATACTATTGAATCCCAGTTGCATTTAGTCTCTCGAAATAACTCCTGGTGAATGAGAATATAGGAGAAGAGGGAGTTTGGAGGTGATGATTTTATTTTACACATTGGAGTTGTAGGTATTGCAGTCTAGACACAAATCTCTTCAGTATTAAAACAAGCAAAGTATTTGAGTCACTGGAAAACTTTTGTACAATTCTGAAATATTAGAGTTCTGGATATTTTAGAGGGTTGGGGTTTTTTTGCTTTGTAAGTATGCATCTGCCTGATTGTTTTAAGCAGTGAAATTTGCCTTTGTAGTTTCACTATACAGACAACACATTATGTCACCCCTCCAGGAAAAATTTATTGTAAATATTGGTTTGTGTGTGTTTCTTGCATAATGTATAGTTTTAAGCCAGTTTGTAAAGTTTAAGCCAATTTCAAAGAAGTAAAGGCTGATTTCCACAACAAAATGGGGCCAGGTTGCATTTTCTGCTCAGTTATGGGTTTATTTCTTATTACCCATTGTTCAGTGATTTGCAATGACAAAAGGTGATTTATTGTAATGGATACAGAGAGAAAATTAATTCATGTTTTACCTATACGGTCTTGTTTGAAAGCTAAAAGAAGTAGGTTCTAAAGATACCATACAGTGTGTTGTCTGTGAATGGCGAGGGCAATAGGCCAAAGCAGCCCTGTTTTAGTCTGCTTTTAGAAAAAGACTGAAAGAAACATTATGGTGTTCGTTCTGTTGCTTGCCTCAAAGTTTCTTTATTAATTAATATGGTCTCCTAAGACTGAACAGATGCCTGGATTTTGTAAAGATCACTTGGAATAGGGGACGACATAGCATTTGACTGCTGAGGCTCTGCTCATAATCAGCCTTTGAGGTTATCACCTCAGTGCCAGTCACTACTCACATGGAGATAAAATTCCCGTCCTGACCTGGTACCTGTCATGGCCCTATATGGATAATACTCTGATATTAAAATAGGACTCTTGGCATTTGACACTTCTAACTTGTACCAGTGAAAGCCTGAGTGTGAAGGAGAGTTCCCAGGAGATAGCTGCCTTTGCTGATGTGGCGCTGGCTGCGGGGGCTCTGGTGGTCGGGTCTCCAGCACAGCAGATCTCTGCACCGTGGCAGACTCTCTCACTACTACCTGCTTTCTGGTGACTGACAGGGTTCAGCAAGTCCGTATGTTTGTTAGACTGTGTGACAAAAGTAACAGATCCAAAGTCTTAGGTCACTTTTAAAATTTGCAAATTGTAGGTTTTAAAACTTGGAGCGATTGAAAGGGACCCAAACAAAGGTTGCACTTTTGTCGGGTTTTTGTGTTGCTTTATACATATATGCTCAGAGGTATCTACAACTTGAACTGTAACATGCACAAATTCACAGCTGTAGTGACATAGGGAGCCTCAGGCTAACATTGTGTCCACATAGGAAATGTTTCCTGTGTGTTTTGGGGAATGTAGCTTTTCCATTCCCTCTCTGAAATTTTGCTAGTCTTTACACTTTTCCTTGGAGATCAGAAGTGTACATCTGACTCCCTCCAAGTGGTGTTACTGATACTTCTGAAATCTTACCAGGCTATGCCTATGCTGAAATTTATCTCAGAAGTGAATGTCCTGTTCTAGTCCTAACCTAAGGAGCAGTTACTGTTTAAGACACTGATACAGGTCTGCTGGAAAATTAGATCACTTATCTGAATATTTTTACAGTTGTAAGGCTGTTCTTCTGTTACGTTGTTTTGATATTTGACTTCTGTCTGCTTTGGCTCTGAGATACAAATGGAAAGATGGAGGAGTTTTGTTCTCAGCTTCTTCAGGGAATCATATGCTTGTGGCACCAGATATGAACACAGATCCTGCCTGTTTCAGGAAAATGTGGAAGTAAATAACAGAGAGGAGTCTTGAATGAAATAGTTTTTTGCAGACGATAAGAACAGTGATCCTCCAAACATCCATCTCTGTTTTTAAGACTTGCTCAATATGCTCATCTGTTGCACTGGATGAATATTTTAGTGTTTTGGGGGGAGGCCCAGCTAGACTTAGTGTAACAAAACTTTGTGTATAGCAGAAAAGCGCTGTTAATCTCCAGTAGCACGTCATGTTTATGTAACCTGTTGTAGGACTTGATGACTTCAACAGTATCCATGTCTTGATAAAAGTGCTTCTATGCCTTTTGGAAATGCTTCTGTTGCAGCGACTGTGGAATTTTCCCTAAGCTGTGTGCTAGCCTGGCATCTCATCAAGTGGTTTCACCTTTTCATTTGGTTTTATGATTTAGCCTTCTAGCACTTCTCTGTGAACCTAGTGATTCTATTTAATCTAGAGTTTTTAACTAGTTAATACTCTCTTGTTGTGTAATAATCACTGTTTCTCCTGCAGGCACCCTGTGGAACTTATCCTCCTATGAGCCCCTAAAGATGGTCATCATCAACCATGGTCTGCAGACGCTTACCAATGAGGTGATTATACCCCATTCAGGTTGGGAGAGTGAGCCAAATGAGGACTCTAAGCCTCGTGATGCTGAGTGGACAACTGTCTTCAAGAACACTTCTGGTTGCTTAAGGTAAGGCAGAACTGTGGCACGTTCATTTCTTCACCATGCCCTGTGTTAGGATTTTGTTTCAATTACTTTGATTTCAATGAAGTATCACACAGCTTTCATTTTTGTGGAGTTATCCCCATTTCAGTGGCCACAATAGCAATGCTTGGAGGTATTTGCCTGCCACAGACTCTTATTGTAAGACTTGTCAGTGTATGTCTGTCCAGTGGAGTCAGTGTGAAGAATAGGTCATTTATCCACGTTAGGGGGAGTGGATCTACATAGGCAGCGTTTTATACAGTGGAGAGTGATCCAGGTAAGGTCAATTGCCAGGCTAAGTACAAAAAAAAATTTGCAGTTTTGCAATGCAGACTGTGTACTGACAATCACACTTGGATTTTTCCACTGTACTCTGATCAGTGGGCTGTTTCTACAAATTTTGAGTACCTTCTCTGCTTCCCTTGATGTTTTCATTTATTTGAATAGTGTGTTTTCAGACAACCTCCCTTGTTGGTTTTAGGCCTTCTTCTATTAAAAGGCATTTTTTTTCAGATGTTGGGGAGCTGCTTTAATGGAATTACACTGAGCCTGAAACACAAATCCAGTTTTAGCCACAAACACCTTTGTGGACACACTTCTATTTTAAGCTGAAGTGATAAAGGACCTGCAGGAAATAAGAACTTAAATTACTGACCATTTAGAAACCTATTTCTGTTATTCTTTGCAAAGGAGCCTTTTCTGATTAGAAATAGTATTTGCATTTCTGAGAGCACTTCAAGAGTAGGACAGTAGATACTAGAAGATGAGGTCAGGAGTTGTCCTACTGCAGTCTGAAAAACCTAAAGAACCAATGTTCCCCAAACACAGCTTCTTTAATTTTGGTTGAGATAAAATAGTGGGGATGTGCTGTTAGATTCTTCAGCTTTATGATGAAGTCAATTAGTTTGAACAAAACTAATAAAGATTTGGCATTGTACCTTCTGTTGCTCAGAAGTATACTTCTGTCAGATTTCTACTGATTAATGCATCTTCAAAAGTTGCTTCATTTCTGTTTCTTGGGTTTGTGGTCTCTAAATTGCAATAACAATTCCCCTGAGTAACTTCACAAATGAAGAAAGTAATGAAAAGTGTTCTGAGAGGGCCTATTACTGAAATTATTTGCAGTCCCACTGGAAACTATGGTCCTTTAAGTAGGTTCCAGACATCATAGGTTTTTTACTTACTAGTGTCTCATTTTCTAATGGTGTTCTGCAAGAGGAAATTAGTCATGGTGGGGGATAAAAGGATTATCTGAATGAATATGAGATTCTCCACAAAGTGCAGAAAATAAATTGATCATTAGGAGACTAACCTAATCCCCATCATAAATTTGTATCCGTATGTAGATCCACTTGAACTTCTGCATTCCAGGACAGCTTTGGGATTTATTTTGTTTGTTGGTTGGGCTTTTTCAACTTCAAGATTCTGGTTTTACAGAACATGCAAAAAACTTGTCCCATTTTGGACATCATATTCTGAAAAGGCTACCAGGAGTGTGGAGCACAGTAATACTGAGATACATGAATTAGAGAATTTGAACTTTTGGTTATTAAGTGTTCTGATGCACTTCAAATGCATCAGGACAGCAGCCAGTGAATGGTGACTGCTTCTGTTGTTGAAGGGGGAAAAGTTTATCGGTCCTTTCAGCTACGGCCTCTGCGGTCATAGTCAAGGGGGGAGTGTGTGCTTCCTTGGGGAAAATTTGAAGCTTCAGTCAGATGTGGGGCAGCAAGGTGGTTTGAAACTGCTTCAAAGTAGTTGCTTAAGGCAAATGGAGATGTGATAGCAGGTTAGCAGGGAATGGTAATCTGCAAAAGGTATTTTGTCCATGTCTCTCTGCTGCGCCATGGAGAGAGCAACCCCCTGCATAGGAAAGGGGCAAAGTCTCGTGCTGGCACCATACTTTTTGCAGTGAGAAAGTGAGTCTTGGACAACAGACCAATACGCAGGAGTAGGGAGATAAGAGCTGTGTTTCATTTGATTGTATTTCTTGTTAGAGTATTAGTGATGTTACATACCTGCTGTAGAGCACTTCCAGACCTAAGGATAAAAATGGATGTATCAAAAGTAATTGTCTTCACCACTTCTGGAAATAAGTTTGCGTTGTCTGTTGAAACCCTCTGCAACTCCTCCTCAAAAGCACCAGCAGGATAAGATAATTAACACCAGCAGAGAACACATTGTTGCAGCCATCTGCCCGCCAGCCGTCAGTGTTTAAAAACCCCTTTGCCTACTCTTCTCCTGTTGACACAGTAGCTGGTCCTAGAAATTCAATTTTCCATGAATGGAGCTTATTGCAAGCTACAAACTGTTTACCAATTTGGTATTTAATTGGGAGATTAGTCCTCTTGATGATGTGCCAGCCTCCTTTGTCCCCTTTGGAAGGGAGCCTCAGGTGTGCGCTGTGTTGTCTTCCAAAACAACTGAGAGAATCTTTGAACATTCTGAGACTTCAGATGTCCTTGCAGTTTAGATAGCTAAGCAGAAGACCGGTGTTGTGCGTGCAGAACGGCGTTCATTTCAGTATCATTTCAGTTAATGAAGTTTATCAACAGATGTGGGCGAGTTTGTTTCAAACTCAATGATTCACAGCATGAACTGCCAGTTAATTACTTGACTTTTTTTTTTTTTTTAACACTGCTTTCTCATCTTTGCTTTGTTCTTAATCTAGATCTCTCCTTTGATAATGTGGAGCCTTGGAAACAGTTATTTCAAAATAATTGAAAGCAAGTAATTAAAAAAACCAAACAAAAACCAAACCACAACGAAAAACAACACTTACTTGCCTTTATGTCATCTTCAAATCATGGTCCATCCCATTTTTCTTTCCAGTCCTATCCTGTCAACAATCCTTTTTTCCTCTGTGTAATTTGTAAGTCCTGTCCCATGACTGTGGCCGTTGCAGGGATCTTTTGAATCTTGGTATCATCTGGAACACAAGTGGGTTCTGTGTGCCATCCCTCTCTATACTTGTCTTGCCAAAAACTCTTTAAGGAAATGTTTTGGGAATCCTTTGTTCCCCTTTTCAAAATAAAGACTTGACAGCACAGTCAATTTGCAAACTATGATCTGATGACATCTATTGCACAATTTTCTGTACTCTTTAGCAGGAATCACTCAAGTTTTCAGAAGCTAGCTCAGGTGATGATAGTTTTGTCTCTATTCTCACCCTGAGATCAGGAAAAATATATTTCCTCTTACATTGCTGTGTTTTGTTCCTAAGGGCAGACCCAATGTGATGAATGGATCTGCAATATCCATGATAATTTTACTACTTAAAATAGTCATGAGCCATGTGTTAGATGCTACCTTAGGTGTAATTTTGTAAAATAAAGGCATTCTTATGTTCTCTTGTACTTTTTGAGAGATATAGATAGGATGGAAATCTGGAAAGGAACAGTAAAAACTAAAACACAGTATGATATATTGAAATTAAGTGGATTTTCAGTTATGGAAAAGTAGGACTAGAGAAGTAAGGAAGACATTTGCAAGGAGAATCATTAAACATGCCCAGATGTTCCTTTATTTCATTTGGAGTACAAGTTTTATGTCTGCATTGTATTTTATTCTTTTAGGTATGTGGAGGATGTCTATTCTAGTTACTGTCTTTTTTATTTCATTAAATCCCTAAATCCCTGCTGGGATTTGCACTCCAGAAGCATTCATCTTTAAATTGTACTCTGCTCCAGTTTAAATAATGTCATAATTTGGTGCATCTTAACAAGGTGATTTCATGATCCTTTCTACAGCTTTGACCCAGACATTGAGGTGGTTAGAAGAGTACAAGTTGAATTGCTGAGGGGATTGGTGGAGCTGAGTCGAGCTCACTCGTAAGCAGTCACGGACAGAGACCTTTGCTGTGTCCCCAGGTTTCTCCTGAGGTGCCCCTCTGCTGTAAAGGGGAAGTGCCACATCTGTGGGGCAGGGAGTGCTGCTGCAGTTACGTTTCTTCTGTGTAGATATCCACCACAATTCCTAGTTCTCTGGGAGCAGCAAGGACTTTAATGGCTTGAAACTGAAATTCATTCCAGGCTTAATTGCTGTTTTCTGCCTAATTACTTTTAATTCTCCCTTGCATTTTTTCGCTTATAAGAGGACAGAGTAGAACTTGGGTCCTAAATTGCCAACTTTCTAGCCTGATTCCGGTGCTAAACTGACCTGCTGTCAACAAATGTTAAATGAATTAATTTGCATAGCAAACAGATGCAAAGTGCTCCTTTTTCCAGGGTACCATCTGTAGTTGCAGCATTTCTTGTCAATTCTCCAAGTACACAGCAATTCGCATTCACAAATAGCCTCAGGGTTCAGAGACCTGGCCGTGGGTGTACGAACACAAACAAACTGCACCCGCTTGACTTCCACTAAAAACATGCATTCTTCAGATCAAAATTGCACATAACAGCTTGTCCAACATCAGCTCCTGAGAAGAGAAGGGACAGCCTGGCAGCCAGAGCTGTAACAAGAGACTTGGAGAGGTATGGATTTAGTTGCTGTTCTGCTACTATTCTGACATAATTACAAGCAAGATTAATAGTCTAAACCTTTCCATGGTCTACTTTTTAAGAGCCCTTTCTCCTTCTGGTTTTGGTGAGATTCAGGCTCCTAAGTGCCTGAGTGGATCTGGGCTTCAGTCACTGATCTTCACTTTCCTGTCCTTAATGTGGGATTGGCCCCTCTGTCCTTACCTTCCCCTGATGTTTTTAAATACCAGTAATTCAATGATTTTGAAATGGCTGATTCTAGAGACAGCAGCTGGGGATAAGCACTTTCTGTAGGTATACATTTAAGATGTCCTGTGGAGTTAAAACTTAAGTGTTACACTAAGTGTGAGATACGATGTTTGAAGATGTGAGATGAGGACTCGATAGATTCCGAGCTGAAAACATAGTCCACTAGGACAAGAAATGGATGTATCAGTATCTGCAGGCCTCTGTTGCTTTTATGCACTTCAGAGGAATGAGGCCTGCAGGGGCTTTGTGGTAAATCATTAATAGTAATGTTGAAGACATTAATGCCAAATAGAGCTGTTGTATGCGAATGCTTTGAGCCTTTTTCTGAGGCTGGCAGAGTTAAGGTTACATGTACGTACCTCTGTCCTGCAGATGTAACTTACAGTGCTTCAGTCATATAAAACACCACTTAATTGTAATGGACTTGTTCCTCAAGTCCTAATGTCTTTATATACTTGTAACTATATGTAGGGATGCAATCACCTACCCCCAGCACCCACTGTTTGTAGCAAGAGTGTGTGCATCTCTGAGGCACATGGAGGTAAAGAAGGTTTGTCGAACAGAATCTGTGGTCTTGTTTTGGCAGAAAAGTTCTCTTTCTTTGCACCCTGGAAATTACTCTCTCAGTGTCTTGGTGATACTTCTGTGTCCATTTTTTCTTTCCATCTCTGCATGATGAATTTGAGGAAAGAAAGGAAGAAAGGCTGTCAAAGCCAGGTGCTTATGCCCTCCTTTCTTATTAATGATTAATGTATGGCTTTTCTCTGAAGAAAAGTGCTTGGGAATTAGAGCTTTCAAAGTGATTTACCTTCAAGCTCTATCCATCTTTAAATCCTGCAGGGATGATAATAGTATGTGGTGGCAGTCACATAATATTTGTCCTATCTGCACTCTTGTATACTCGAGGCAGCCTTCATTTCCAACTGACTGAAGAAAGAAGGCACTTAAGTGCAAATCTTTGACCTGGAAGTGCTATCTAGATGAAGGACAGGGTGCAGGAGGTGAAGCTCAGGTGATGCTGCTACAGTGCTGCCAGCTGAGCTGCCTGCAGTGTCTGGGGAACTTTGCTTATTGAAGCATGAGCAGGACAGAGAAGATACATCATTGTGAGATTTCAGGTGCCAGCTTTTATATTCTCTTTTTTATCAGCAGCAAATTAGTAATTGGGCTTCATGAGTCTAGCATTAGTACAAAGCCCTCCTTGCTTGCAGGTATGTCTCTCCTCCACTGCAAAAGAATTCTCTGACAACATCATTCGTTTGACTTTTCCTCTTAATCAGTGTGCTCCCCTAAATGTTCTTTTGTATGCCTTTTGTAGGGCAGTTGCTTAATCAGGAGGCCTGGACAGGACTTCTTACAAAGCTTAGCACTACCCTTTCCCACCCAGAGGAGATGAGGGCAGATGCTGTGTTGTCTCTGTCCAGCCACCCACAGTGCTTGGAGGCTGGCATCAAACTCGTATTGTTTTCCTACTGGGTACAGCCTTTGGGAGATTACTGCTTCAGAAAGTGGACCTAATGATACTGTCAGTGTTTTGCTGTGCAACAGGTACTTTTGAACTGGACTTTTCAGCAAAGGAATAGTTTCAGGAAGAGATAAAAACCAAACAGAAATTTGCCTGTGAATCTTCACTTTGGAGGCAGCAAGCAGCACAGAAAAGGGAGAGGCTTATCTGCCCAACCCAGACTGGAAAAAAATTCAACTCAAATTAAAAACCCACACAATAGAGAGGAGTGAGTGAAGGCAGTTTCTTAATTAGCTTACTGATACTGTGCAGGATCACAGCATATGGCTGTCCTGGGGCTTATATGATGAGCAGAGCGTTTAATTCGTGCTAGTAAGGAGCTGTTGGGGTTCCTCCTGACAGTTCCTGATGTTTAGCTTGTAATATAAATAAATTATGCATAGATTTTAGCAGCAGAGACATAACCTAGTTACATGCAACCTTAATGCTTTACAATGAAATCTGAAGTATAAATTTTAAGTTGTGCACTTGCTTATTGCTGTCATTACTTAGGAATGAATCTAGGTCCCTTCTCCCTTGGTTGTCACTGAAGGGGATCTATAGAAATGTCTGTTGCTGTGATGGAATGAAGAGCAAGACTGGAAGCAAACTCCCTGTAGTCGCTGTAGTGGGCATAGTTTGCTTTGGAAGGCATGTGAGCCATGATCCTTCATTAGACAAATACCACCTCATTTTGTGTTTTTGAGACTCTTTTCACATTGCAGCAAGCACCTGAGTTAAAGCAAGCAGAGCCCCTTAGCCTTTCCTTCAAGCAGAGATGGGAGTAATTTGGAAGCCAGGTAGCTGCTGGGCATCATGGAAGTCTTGTGTAGTATGTTTCTGCATCATTTCACATTACAGGAGAGCAAGCTAAGGCCCTCCAAATAGGTCATGCAGGAGGTAACCAGTCAGCATTTTACTGAAAAGGCATTACATGATGTTTTGGATGTAGAAAGCCATAAATAACAAAGGTTAGACTTGACATCTCTACCTTGTTAAACTGCACTGCAGGCTGTTGCTGAGCCCCTGTGTACAGCAGGTAGCTCTTGCAGACACTGCTGATGTGAATATGAGGCATGTAGCAGTGTGCTTTAGTAGATCTCTTGCTCTGTGTCATTGTCACTGGAGCACAGACTAAGCTTGTGAAGTCATTTTTCAGGGGTGGCTTTTGGTATGTCCTCTACTGAGAGTTTGAACAACTGAGCAAAACCAGTCCCTTCATTCAAATGGCTGGGAGGGTTTTACATGTGAGGCAACCAGGGCAGCTCTGCTGCTTCTCTCTCGGGTCTAGCTGGATGCTTAAGTGGAGCAGAAATCTGTAGTGGGATCTTCTGCCCAGATCTGATAGACCTTTTCTCAGTTCAGCAGCTGTCTCCATCAGTAGTGCTCCCCCATCTTTCTGTTCATTTCATTTAGACTTGGGCTTCTTCCTGTTTTCTTCATCGTTTTCTCTGACTGGTTTCTGGTTCAGCTGTCTGCTGCCAAACTCCATTGTGTTGTACAAAGTTCTTTGACCAGTGCTGCCTGGATCAGGCTACATTTGTATCACAGGCAGCTGCTTTCTTTTTCTCTCTTATTTTCAGAACAATGAACTTAATACCAATTAAACTTTCTGGTATTTCATGTGAACTGAAGTATGGAATTCATTCTATTTCTGCATGAAATGATGGAATGATTTTAAAATGCTGTATATTCCTCCTTTGGGACATTCAGTACCTAAAAATACTCTCAGAAATAGAGTACATTTACTGCAGCTATTATTTATCAATCTCCTTTGGCAGACATCCAAATAAAAATTTCTTAATAGTGAAGCAAAGTGTGGGTGTGCAAGGGTGTTTTTATGGGCATGGTTCAGAGTAGGTGGATAGAACAACTGAAAATATTTAGATTAGATTTGTAAGAACCTTGTAGCTTTTTATCAGCTGAAGTATACAAAACTCTGGACAGTGAAGCCTTAGTGACAGTGTTGGTCAAGGTGTTTGTACTGCCTGTCAGCTCCACCACAGCATTGCTGTAACTTGTGAAGTGCTGCTCACTCAACCCACCAGGACACCCCAGTCGTTTGTAGCGCTCTGTCTTGTGATGATCACAGGTATCCTTGCCTTCTTCAGCAGTGCTGAGACAGGCTTCATAGGAGCCAACGTTACTTTTAGCCTGGGTATATATAAATAGCTGTTAGAAGGTTGTTTACAATAGTAAAAAGTAGGATTCATTTGGGCAATCTGGGACCCTGCAGTGTGCACAAAGAGGCTGTTGAAAAGAACTCATCACTGTCTCAGCGTCAGTTCTCATCCACACTTCTTCCAGAGAAAGGTGGAAATGTTTCTAGGGGGATACCTTTAAAAATTTCCAGTTCAGCTTTCTAGTTATATAAAAAACAAAGTCCTCAACCTGTTGTCTTCATCCCCAGCTGGGTCTCTAAACAATGTTTTGTAACACCTCCTGATCTGAAGCAGGATGGTAAGTGTTCAGCAATACTCTAACCTCTGGTGCTCAGCGTTGTCTGCAGCACTGTGGGATAACAACTGATGGCCCTTTCCAGCCAGGTGGCAGACACAGCAATAGTCTTAGAAATACTAGTTTTAATGTTCAGAGAAAAAATTGTGTCTCTTTGATGCTTGTATTTCCAAGTTCCTCTTTATCATTAAAAAAAAAACAAACAAACCAAAAAATGGTTAACAACTGTAAGCTCTCCACACCTCCCTCCACTCCACCTTTCAGAGTGGTAGGGAGAGCAGGGGGGGCATTGCTACATGATTTGCATTGAAGTAGTGCAAATGAAGTGCCATGAATGTAATTACTTTAAAATCTTTTCTCTTGAGGATAATTTTGGTGGCACAGATAGTAGTAACAGCTCACCTATCCTAGAAGTGATGAATACCAACTCTGTTCTGCGGATTTAAATGTTACACTCAGAATTGCATTTTATTACGATGACTATTTGGTGATAATGATAACCTTATCTAAAGCATCAGCAGATTTCTCAGCACATTCCCTGCCATTTTCTGAAGTCTTTAATACTAGCAGTCTGGATTCCTAGCCTGATGTGTTTCTGTGCTGGTAGGTATTTACTTTCATTTAATGTTTACTTACTGCTCCTCTGTTTCATTTTCCCAGGGAAAGTATATATTTGAACATCCTTACAAATCCTCTTTAGCTGGCCCAGTCTACGTTCTGTTCTCCAAGAATATGAGGAAGAATTCAGGTTGCTTTTTCCAACTAAAGGCTAGGGAGTTAAAGATTTGTGCTTTACTGTTTTACATAAAATGTTATAAAGTTGGTTTCCTTCCTATGTACTTTGAGTAACGTGGACAGTAATGCCTCATCCTGCTCCTAGAATTGCTCTTTTGAGTGTGGTGGTGTATATATTTGCAGTAAACACACTGTGAAGCATTCTGTTACCCTTTGCAGTGTGATGTGAGAAAGATACTATTGTTGATTTTAAAATACATTTTTTCATTTAATGGACTCTTGGAAAATGATTAAAAAGCAGAGAAAGTCAGTGAAGGCAGCACAGGCCTCTTTGGGGTGAAGAGAGAAGGGAAGCAGACTGTACACAACACCAGAGATGAATGGCAGGTGTCATTCATCACTGTTTTGTGTAGAAGGTGTTCAGGTTGTTCCTCCTCCCCTTTCCCACCTATCTGAACAGGCAGTCAACCTTATTTTCAGTTGTAATAGGATTTTGCCCATCATCAGTGCCTCAAAAGCCCTGCAGAGTTCCTGTCTCAAGATATTCAAACTTTGCCTTCGTTGACAGAGGTTCTTGATATTAAACTGCCTCAGTAAGTCACTGCGATAATGTGTTTAATTTTCAGATCTTTGGGCAGTTCCAATTGCACCAACAAGCACCTCAGCTGGGGTTTTGCCTTCCTTTTCTGTTTGGTGTCTTGTATCCTACACCTCATCCACTGAAGAATTAATTTTCTCTGATATAAAACAGTGCTTGTCTAATGTGTAGAAAAGTTCAGTGAAGAGCAAAACTCTCTTTATCCAAGTCTGGATGCTGTATGTTGCTTATCTGTGTGAGTTTCGGGCAGTTTCTGCCCTGGGCGATGCTTGGCATTCCTTCTGTGGAGTGTCACCCTGGGTAAGATGACTGCCAATCCTCTGTTCAAGTCTGCTGGAATCTGTTGCCTATTTGTTGATTTTCATCACTCTTGAAAGCGTATTTAGAACTTTGCTTTGAAAGTTTCATTTGGAACATCATTTAGTTATGTCGTCCATTCTATAATGTGTAATAGGTTTGTGAGATTCATCAAGAACAATGCCAGTGCAGATGTGAAATTGGAAGAGATTTTTCCTGACCCCAGTCAGTGACGTGTGATATCAGGTTGGCTATTCCACTGCAGTTTCTGTCCTTTTTAATGGCCAACACTAGCACTAGCTCTCTTGTCCATGTAATCACTTGTACCTCCACGCTACAGTGCTCCTGAAGACCCAAGTTGTGAATTTGACTGAGGTGGTAGCTCTGGGTCATAGTTAGAGACAAGGGAACGACTCCTGTTGTTCCATGTTAGATAAATCCCACGGGCTGCAGGAATATAATTTCTGGAGGGAGGACTATCAGAATCCCAAGAGTGTTGGATATTTATAGAGCAGATGTTTCTGCATGAGATCCTCATAAGGATACGTTTTCTGATGTGTTAGTTACAATGTTAAAACTGCAAAGTTTTATGTCTGAATAACTTATTTATTGCATTAATTAGCTATTAATTTGATGCTGCGGAATTTTCATGCTTATTTATGTGTGATATGTGTGGGAACTTTTTCTTCAGGCATTAATTTTCATTAAGTTTTTCTATAGTTGAAGATACAGCAAGTGATATCAGCAAGCCACACTCTTACTGGTGCACTTTTATAGCATCTTTTTCAATTATAACCTTATCAATCTCTACCTTAATCCCAATACAAATGAAGAAAAAAGAGAAAGCAGGATACTCAATACCATGGTGCTGTTGATAACCAAAGCAGTAAAACAAATGTGCTGCAAGTGTGGTAGCACAAAAGGACCATAGAAGAATCTCTTCTGACTGGGCTATGAGGCAAGAACAGTGTTAAGGGTTGGATTTTTGGTTTAGGTTTGGGGGTTTTTTTGCTAACTTGATTTATTTTTTTGCAATCTGCAAGTGTTCCTTAATGTATTTCAGCTCTCTTCTTCGAAGACTTTATAAGGGAATAAGAAATGTGGTGCACAGCTCCAGCTAAGACCATTTTTAGTGCTTTTCTGTCACCCTCCAGCTTAATAAGTAATGTTCCTCTTTAATAGATGTGCTTGGAGGTGGAGCTGCTATCATTTATTGTTATAACTCCTGAAAGGTATCACAGAGAATTTGAATTCTAATTTCAGATTCATAAAGACTTTACATTAAAATTCACATTTGGGCTTTTGATACAAAGGATTAGTACAACTGGAGATGGAAAACCAGCATGTAGACTTCTCTCCTCCATGTATCCTGTGGAATCATTTTAATATCCACTTTACCTGCCTTGTGTCAGCCATTGCTAGAGGTGGGGCTGCGTGTAGGTTTTGGGGAAAGGATTCGTTTATCTGTGCATTTCATTCGTGTTCTTAATTGAAAGTTAATGTGCTGTTACAGCAACCGACTCACAATTAAGTGTCTTAAGATTTTGAGAGGTCTCTGGGAAAATGTGGGGTTTTTTTCCTAGTCATCCAATTAACATATCAGCCTGCTGGGGTCATGGGAGGACAGGGGAGGGGACTATGATTGATTTGTTAATTACTTGGAGATTGGCAGTCCCATATAGTTAGTTAAAATGGAAAATTGGCTGTACTATCCTGATAGTGGAAGGCAGTGATTGTGTCCTGAGCTCCTGCGAGGTAACCTTACACAGGTTTGTGGAATTCAGAGACCCTGAAAGCTGAAAGGTTGGCTGTGACGTTTTCAAAATGTAGCGCATTTCAGCTTTGAGAAGACTTTCCATACAGGTTTTGCCAGCAAGTACTATTAAGAATCATTTTGTTACTTCATTCTCCTCTCCAATAAATAAAAATAAACTTGAATTTTATTTATTGGATAATGGCAGGTTGATGCACATGCAATGCTGGGGCTTCGGTGTGTAGTGTGCATGCTCAGTGGACAAAGGAGGTTAAGTTCATAGCTCCCCTCTGACAATTTCTGCAGTCATTGAAATGTGCAACTTCAACACCTGAGTAGCTTTTCACTGCTCTGTCTTGCATCTTCTACCTGTGCCATTCTCTTGTATAATGTACTGGTTGTCACCTTATACTTTCTAAATATGACCGATAGAGTTTTTGTGCCAAATGTGCTGTACACAGTGTGGTAGGTGGGCTTTAAATGTCAAAATGTGGGATTTGAACTGGGTAGCAGTAACTTCCAGTCAGAAAGCTGGGGATATAGAAAAGATTTGGAGAAACTTTTGAGCAGTCAAGGAGACACCAGTTGTACATGGTGTCTCCTAGCTGACTTGTCCGGAACAGACGGAAGCCAAGGAAAGTGAAGAACAATTTTATATACAAATTGATTGAATAATATATAATGTACACCTGGTTTTAATCTTTCATTTTTTCAGCTCCTGTGGCCACGAATACTGCTGACCAGTCTTATGATTTTTGCATGTTTTTCTTGAGGTGGTAAAAACATTTTTCAGATTAAAAGTTCTGGCTTTGAAATTAAATTTTTGGTTTGCATATTGTTTGCTCTGAAAACTCCTATCTGGTTTGAGAGAGATCACTGGATTCACCTGCAGCTTGGAAAAAAAGTGTTTGTGGGCACCTCTGTGTCTGTGTTGTTCCCCTTTGGGAGTTGTAGATGTGCATTGCCCATATTTTACTGAGATTTAATAGCTTTGTAGACTACTTTGCTTCCAAATTGTTCATCCAAGGGAATGAGTTCTTGGTAATTGTAATATAAATCGACACACCTTCAACTTTATGGTCAAGGTTAGAAGGCTAAATTTTCTTTTAAATCTTCCCTGTTAGGAATGTAAGTTCAGATGGAGCAGAAGCACGCAGAAGACTAAGAGAGTGTGATGGCTTGGTGGATGCCCTCCTTCATGCTCTACAGTCTGCAGTTGGCAAGAAGGATACAGATAATAAGGTGAACTTGGGTATTAAAATTTAATAGCTGTTTCCATCAATTTAGACTGAAGTCTGGGAAGACTAGCCCTGGAATCTGTCTTCTGTTTGCTGGTTGCAGAAGGGGATTATGCTTGCCTCAGAAATTATAGTAATTATCTTCCTCTCATCTCTGTCATGATATCCATGGTACTACTGATGGGCTATCAGCATGATGCTGCTGTGTTCCCTTGTGTGGCTGATGAGGTGAGCAAAGGCAGACAGTTGTGATAAGTGGGGAGAGTAGTCGTTCGTTATTGGCAGTGATACTGTTGCTATTGTTCTACAATAATTAATTGAAGTTTATAACTGCAGTCTCCAAACCAGAATTGAATCCCATTGTGTTGTGCTTTGCACAATTATCAGCAAAGGAGTCAGTTCCCACTTTAAACACTATTCAGCACCATGTCTAAGGACTCTAGACATTAAGATACGCTTTCAGACCTGCAGCATTCTCATTGTGCCTTTTGTTTTAGGTGCAGATTTTGATTGATCTGTTTTTATCATCATCTCATTCTGCGGTGCTTAAAAAGACATTTATATGCTTAAAGACTATCATAAGCTTAACTTGTTTAAAAAAGAAAAAGCATAGTATTGCTTTTTAACATCAATAAGGCTTGTAAAGTATTGTTATTTTTTTTATTTTGAGTCCCACCATGTGATGGACTGTATAAAAGAATTATAAAGCCCTAGCACTTAATCAGATAATTTTGGAAGAGGATTTTGTAACCACCTGGTGGTTTCCATTGCAACCTACAGAGTATTGCTCTTGTCAGAACCTGATGTGCTACAGATTAGCTATTACTACAGGACAACGTGTGTTCTCATTGAAATCCTCACAAGGCTGAGGTTTTGACCCAGAGAAAATTTAATAAAATGGGCCCCTTGGGGATTGTAAAGGTTGGAAGAAGGAGAGAAAGGCTTGTATTAAAATAAAATCCTTATATGGTCATTTTCTGCTGTGTGTTTGATCTGGTGAATTGTATTCTTTATGTTAGATAGGGTGGTATTTTTGATGAGAGAGTTTTCATTTTGAATGGGTACTATTTATGAAGCTCTTCACTTCTGGAAGAATGAAATTGGTTTTAGAATGAGAATGAACCTTAATTTAAGGGCTTCTTGACTAAATCTTCCTTGAAAGCTACATTCTTTTCCTGGGGCAGGTGGGCTTTTTTTAAGTGCCCCCTAGCCCTCCACTCTAATATAATGGTTTGCAAATAAGATGGTAAAATTCTTATTACAACATAAATTTCTCTGTAACAGTCTGTGGAGAACTGTGTGTGCATCATGCGGAACCTTTCCTATCACGTCCACAAAGAGGTCCCCGGGGCTGATAAGTACCAGGAACTGGATGCCAATCAGACTACAAGCACGGGAGGCTCTCAGAAGAAGAAGAAAGATGATGCTGGCTGTTTTGGTGGAAAAAAAGCTAAAGGTACGTGTTGGAGAGAGCTCCAAACTGGAAAGGCATTTGGGGGTAAATCTTGCTGCGTAGGCCTGCTCTTGCAAGCACGTTCACCACGCTGATCGAGAACGCTGCACTTTGTGGAGGTGCGTGTTTGCAGTCTCGTGGCATGTGTTCATCTCCCTTCTTGTGTTACTATTAGATATTTAGGATTTTTTTTTCCTGATTTCTATAGTTTTATTTGGCTTTAAATAGGAGTGGTGCATGCTGACAGATGACACTGCTGAGGGACAAAGGTGGATGTGCTCTGCCGCTCTCCTCTGCGTCGCGGTGTTCTCGCACCTGCCAAACCTACGCTTGGCCCGCTTGCTTGGCCGTATAGCCTGTGCCCCAGCCTCTGGAAGCCAGCCCAGCATGTCTTCATCCCCGTGCATGGTAGTCCTATCTGTACATCTCCCATGCCTCCAGTCTCTGACGTTTGAAAACAAACTAAAAGCCTACCCTCTCCCTCACAACCAAAACATACAAACCTCTCAATTCTGTCACTCTTTCAGTAATTTAAATTGCAAACATGGTTTCATAGCTTTTAATTGTCAGTCACTTTTAGACCTGTTCTCTTCTCTGGGGCGTGAGTGTTGCATATGAGTTTCACTGCAAGAGAGTATTAATAGTCTCAGTAACCCCCAGTTCCATCTTTCTTGTAGAGAGAGACACTCAAATTATAAATGTTTGCTTTCTTGTTTTAGAGAAATTACTATTCTAGACTCAATTCAGGGATAATTAACTCCGTTTTCTGTGTAGGCTCTATTCTTCTCATTCATGTGTACTCCCATCCTGACTCACTATTTATAGCCAGGGCTAAGGATGGTTTTGGTCCTAAAGAGCCAATACAGAATTGTTTGAACTTGACAGACTGTGCACTGCACTCTTCCTTTGATCAGACCTCTACATGTTATTAAAGTGTTAAGTGTTTCCATGGGGTTTAGGGAAGTCATCACAGTGTGAACTTGCTTTTGCAGACTAGTCTGTCATCAGTTGTATTGCAACTGTATTTAACATAAAATAAAATTTAAACATTATGGGAATCTTTTAATGACTAGGGGGAAAACTGAAGAAGGAATTTTACGTGCCTGGCTGTTCTCACAGTGAATAACTAAAATTTCAGTGTGATATCCTTTGGAAACCTTGAACATGTGCTGACTCGAGCCTGTTCTCTGCCACTTGCAGTCCCTGTTGTATTGCTGCTTGAGAGCAACACAGTGAAAACATTTTTAGACCTAAAAAGCTCTGAGTGTGCACTGTGGGAGGAGGGGAGAGTGCTTATTGAGAACTGTCACCCTCCTCTTGGGGAGAGTGAAGAGAGAGTGCTCTCAGGTGGCTGTCCTTTCTCAGATGTCTGCCTCTTTCCTCTGGGGCTGACCTATATATACCTCCTGTGTCTGTACCCCCTGATAGCTCCTGGTTATCAACCAGAGCATCTGATCATGTCTTTTTGGACAAATTGGGTCTCAAAATTATCTGACAGCGAGGATGAACCCATGGATTTCAGGTAGCAGTGCAGGCACTCAGTGACAGCCTGGGTTTGGCTCTGTGTTCAGCAGGAAATGGCAATTTCCAAAGTATATTTGAATGTGTTTTTCCCCATTTTTGCAGTGTTCTTTTTAAAGTGTACTCTAGACGGAAATCAACTGGTAATAATGCTGAGCTTGCAGCTGGTAGTATGTAGATCAGAAGGATAGAGAGGGACAGGCAGCTGCTGTATTTAAGAAATAAAAATTCAAATCCATTAATAAATGTGCTTTTAAAATTATAAAGAGAAACTTCCTTTTCTCACTATTAAGTGGATGTGAATGCCTGGTCTGAACCTGCCTTAATTTTCTCAGTCTAGGACTTTAAAATAGATTAATTCTCTCCCCCTCTTGCTCACTTAA
Source organism: Actenoides lindsayi (assembly GCA_025331215.1). Classification (NCBI taxonomy): domain Eukaryota; kingdom Metazoa; phylum Chordata; class Aves; order Coraciiformes; family Alcedinidae; genus Actenoides; species Actenoides lindsayi. The sequence continues at coordinate 46,769 of WTSP01009701.1, read as the reverse complement.
TCTTGCAGTGTTACCATGTTTATTTTATTTCATGGTCATTGATCATAGCATTTGAAACATCTCTGCAAAGGGCTAGATATTCTTTTGTCCCCTCAATTTTGTGAGCACCTTTTCATTTAATGAGAAGAGGAAGAAGAAAAAAAGCTTTGTAGAGAGACATTGAGTATTTTTTTCAGCAGGAACAAAAGGGAGAAAGTGGAGTATCTTGTTTTGGCCTTGTTTTGATGAAAGTTCTGTAGTATTCTTGTAATACTCAGGTTTTGAACCTGCTCTGTGAAATTCTGCCTCTTTGTGACTGTTCCTTTGTATTTTCTTCCTTCCTGTAAATTTTTGTTTTTCTTTTGCTGCTTTTCTGGTAATTAGAGGAGTGGTTCAATCAAGGTGAGTCTCTGCAATACTTTCTTTTCATCATCACCATAATATGCTTTTACATACAAAGCTAAGAGCTGAGATCAAGGTCTTGTTCCTTCACCTCCTCCTCTGCTTCCCCAGTGCATCCTCCTGTCCATTTCAGTAGGCATGGAAATCCTCTAATTCAGTGAGCATTTGCAGCTTGGTCTTCCAACACTGGAAGTAGAAAAAGTTTTATTAGTTTCTGGTGTAAGTGCAGTAAAGGAATTGATTTGCAAGAGGCCTAATAACCCCATGAGAGAGAGAATGCTCAAGTGTGCAAGTTGCCTCACCAGCTGGGTAGCAGTAGCCATGAAGGCACTTCAGCTTGGATGTGTATTCTCAGGGATGTTTTGTCACGGGCATGGATGCCTGGGCTGCTGCATCTTTATTACTGGCACTCAGACTAGCTAGGTGAAGCTTCTCCTGGTAAGTGCCTCAGGGGATGTGCCCTTCAGTTTCTCATCCCAGCACAATAAGTAAAATTGCAATTGGAAAAAAAAAAAAAAGCTGAGGTTAAAGTTTGCCTCCTTCTCTTCTCACATGGGAAGTCATTAGGCTGTGAGTGCCTTGAAGACTTCCACCATGTTACTGAGACCAATTCAGGGGTAAAGGCAGGATCATTTTCAGTTTGTGACACTTGCTTCAGATCCGTGGGTTCTGTAGGGTTAAGCCAAAGGAGATATGTTGGGAAACTAAAAAAAATCTAATTGTTCCACCCAACAAATGGTTCTCAGTAGTGTTCTGCAAGGCACTGATTTCAGGCTGTGACTGGTGAGTCTGTGGAGGATGGGCATGTTGGCAAGACAGAGCTCAGCCCTTGCTTTCTGTTGCTGCACTGCAGTCTGCTTCAGCAGGTATATGAACAGGCATAGAATTGGCTGCTGGGGGGGACTCGGGGAGTTGTTCTGAAGAATTTCTGTCCCTTCAGCTCTTTTTTTACCCTGAAAGAAAGTGTTTGGGAATTAATCCTTCAGCAAAAATGAGAATAGCTGTTTTGATTATCCAGTAAAGCAAAACGACATTTGAGGGAGATCAACAACAACATTAGTGCTTAATAATTCTGGGTTGCACTTCAAAGTCCATACTGAGTTTCTGACAGATTGAAAATGCCGAAGGTCGTGTTTTGGTTGTTTCTTACGTAATGAAAAGTAGTGGTGGGGGGGAAGAGGGAAAGAATTTTAATCCCACTGTTGTGGAGACTGTAAATTGCGTCTCATACAAGCAAGTCTCATGTCAGGCAGTTTTCCCAAACCAGAGTGCTGTGCCAATTCCTACAGCCAGGTCTCATAAACCAGACCTGTCAGCAGGCGTGTTCAAAGCTGCCTGTCTCTGGGCAAAGTTTGGAGCTATGCTTCTGATCCAACAGCATCATCTTTTCTCTGGCACACCTCAGGCTGGAAAACTTGAAGAGCAGGGAGATGCATACGGGGCAGAAATTGAGATGTACAAAACCAGAGTCTTAAACTTCTGCTGCTGGTGTGGTCATTTCAGCGTCCCTGTGCAACAGCATTACTGACAGGCTTGGGTGACTGAGGGTGATGTTCAGAGCTACAGAAGCTGGCAGTGGAGCTAGTTTTGTATGGTATCAGTCAGGCCAGGGGATGCTGAGAGGTTTGTAATTGGTAGGTTCTCAAACTTGCTAAATTTGATCACCTTTTTAGAAACTGCAAACCAATATTTGTGGGTCCTGTGAAAATCAAATTGGAAAAATACCAGCTGGCTGCAGATTGAAAACTTTGTCTTCTAGATGGATTTCTTTCAGAGTCGTCTTACAGCTTGGTCACCTTCTCTATAGGAAAGCTCTGCAAAATGCAGGTGCTTTGGGTATTTCTGAACCTGGTCCTTGCTCAATTTGATTAAGTAATTTTTAGAGTTGAAATCCCCGTGGTCAGAGCTCTGTGTTCTGAATTGCTTCCATTCATAAACAGCTGTCAGCTTCTGGTTTGAACAGATGTGGTTTTGCCTAAGAGATGAGCTTGTTTCTCAGAAGTCTGAGAGACGAACTAGCAAAGGCTTCATAGAAGTTGGCCAGTATTTGAAGTCTGGCCCAGAAACTGAGAGGCAGGGACTGAAGATCCCAGAGCATCCTGTCCTGATGAAAGATGGTTTAGTAATTATACAGCTGCTTCTGCATTGCCAGCTCACGGGACGTAGCAGCTAACGCTGCTCCTGGACAATCTCTTCCTTAAAAAGTTGTGCACAAATGCAGGCTGCTTACTAAACACTGCACTAGAAAGAAGGAACTCTTACTGTGCCATCTCAGTTCTTCAGGGCTGATAGAAGTACCAAACCTCAACCATTAAATTATAGAGAAACCTTCTGAAATGAGTAGTTGTGTTGAACAAGGTCTGGTTCTCCCAAGTAAACGTCCTGAGGTTTAGCATAGTTAATGCCAAAGACATGAAATTCAGGGTCATGTGTAAAAACGTTTTGTCCTACTTGTAGATAACATGGAGTTATATTTATTGGTCTGCCTTAAGTCTGTAATCTTTCCTAAACACTGACTTCCTTTCTTCAATGCTTCCTCCCCCCTCCCTCTGCCCTGCTTTTTTCCTGCCAGTGCTCTAAGAGTCAACAAGGGTTTCCAGCCAGTAACTGGGTTCAGCTGCCGTTATGAAATGCAATGTCCTTTCGTTATGCACAGCAGTTTTTCTTTCTGGTATTTGGTTCCCCAAGAAACACATTTCTTCTTCTTTCATGGAGAAGAAAACTTGATGGAGGGCTGCAAAAGGCAAAATTCCTGTCCCTTGCTTTAGAAAAGATACCTTCCAGAGGAGTGGCATGGTACCTGGCTGCATCACCTTTTGGCAGCTTAGATGGGATTTTTCATACTTGGAGCAGATTAGTTTAGATGAACAGAACATCTAGATGCACATTTTGTTTTGCACAGCAGTTACAGTTGGCTGGTACTCAGTGTTGGCATTTCAGAACAAGTGTGTGATACGTCCAAAGAAAGAGAGGGGATGGAATGCTACCTTGGGTTGTTTGGTTGGGTTTTTTTTTTTCTCTCAATGTTTATTCGAAATATTCATGTTGGTATTTAAAAGCACTCTTTCCCCCTCCCTGTATAGTACTGCGTATGTTTATCCTTTTGTCCAGGGGAAGTGTAGAGTGCCCCGTAGATGTACCAGCTCTCTGATATCACAGGACGGGGATTGCCCTCTCCCATTTCCTGACCTGTACCCAGTCAAGAGTCATCTCTGTTACATTTTCAAGGACTCTTTTCCCGTTTGCTTTTAAGCATCCTGACTGGTAGAGCTTTCAGCCTTTCCTGTAAACCTCCCTTAACAGCCTTGTAGAGTCCCTGTTCAGGAGCCACCTCTGGCAGCTTAAATTGTGTTGTTCTGAATTCATCCCCTCGCACCTGCCTCCCTGCTCTTGAGGGAGAGTGGCTAAATAACTTGATTTTCCCCTCTCAAAGTAATTTCAGAAAGCTAAATTGTACACTGCTGTCCTCAGAAGCTGTGCAGATTCCTGCACTTTCTTCCAAATATCTCTCTCTGCTGTCAGTACTTCTCTGATAGCCAGGTGCCTACTTATCCCACAGCATCCATGGGGACTTAACCAGAGGCAGAAGAGGGGATGAAAATTAACCCTTCCCTTCCCAGATGTTTACATATCATGAATTCCCAACCTGACTAAAATTACAGTCCAGATGTTGTGCTTTCGATGAAGGATTGTATAAAGTCAAGCTGATGTAATGGCTTGACACTGTCTCTTAGCAGGAATATGGCATCATTTCCGTTAGTTTCCAAGAAATAGTCAACATGGCACGTTATAGATTGAAGGGCAGTTCAAGGTTAAGTTGCTGGCTGCTCTCTGTACGATATATTAAATCTAGGCCTTCCTGCCTGATAATCGTGATGAGAGTAGAGGCTGCAAAGCAAGGCTGCTGATGTTTACTCTGCTGCTCAGTTTCTGCCTCAGCTCAGCTTCAGGTCCAAATTCCTCTGTGAAAATAACAAGTAAATAGTGGGCTTCTGAGGAAGGGACATAGCTTTGCCAAGAAGGGAAACAGCACAATTTTCCAAGATTTTAAGCACTCTTAAGACCCACCAATATGCTAATGCTTAAGCATGTTTGTGGATCAACCTGAAAGTAGCACAGATCTTTGTCCCTAAGTTGCTTGTGCTTAAAACCACAGCTATGCAGCTGAATTGCAAGTCAGATATATATAAATACGGGTAATTGTGATTTATATTTTGAATCTGTACCTTCTTTCGTCTTGTAGATGCACATGACAGTAACTTACCTGTCAGTATGCTGATGGTCTTTTCCATCTGTTCTCTTATTTTTTTTGCATAGGAAAGAAGAATGGAGATTTGGACAGAAATTTTGACACACTGGATTTGCCCAAGCGGTCTGAAGCAGCAAAAGGTAACACTAATGTTTATGCTTTTGGAAATAACAAGTACCCTGGGAGCTGGAGGCTCTTAAAGGGACTTGAGATATGAGCGTATTGGGCTGATCTTTCTTTTGTATTCAGTTAATTGAAATAATAGATGTGTCAGTGCTTGTTGTTATCTAGTGTTAATACTGGATGTAACCAGCTTTTATATAAAGCTGCTGAATTGGTGAAATCTTGTTACAAGCCCATCTGATTTGGTATTGGGTGATTGTAACTCCACAGAGGGGTGAGTACGTGTGCTCTTCCCTTACATCTCCAATTGCACATCAGCTGCCCTAGATGTGAATGTAAGGAGTTATGAAAGGCGTTAGGCGAGTGTATTTAGCACTAACCTTTTGCCTTCCTTGACATCTCTGTGGTTCTGCAGTGTTCTGATGAATTGAGAGTGATGGCAGGGAATGAGTTCAATTTTTTTGTTTACTGATGGTTTTCTCCTGGACATGGTGTTCTTCCCTGTCTCTACTGAGTACTACTTCTAGTTTTCCAAAATCGGGAGGTTCACAGAAAAATTGCTCTGCATTGTGCATTTTTATTTCAGCTCTGTCAGAGGTGAAATCTTTCACAAACAATCTGCATTCCCTTCCTGTGTGCGTGGTACTCTTTAATTGATTAGGAGATGATTTGGGATCTCATCAGACTTCTTATGGCATTGGTCAGTGTTTTAGACTTGCACAGGTTTCCATTTGAAGTGTGTACAATGTCATTGCAAAGATTCAGCCATTGCCATGGCAACTGCTGCGGTGCCACCCTGTCAACCTAGCCTTGCAGGAAAAGCTCTCCCACAGCACCCTCACCCTAATGATCTGTGAATGCCTAGAACTCCCTGAGTATCCTTCAGAAGTAAAATTTTTAACTTTTCCTGCATCACTTGTACAATTTTGGAGGATATAAAAAGCCAGTGTGACTCAATGGAGAGATACTTGGACTTGGGATACCTGAATTATGCTAATTCATTGACCTTGATTGAATCAACTAATTTGTGCTTCAATTTCCTTACTGTTGGCTGAGGACAGCAACAGAGGCCCTGTCTAACATCCTTAGAGATGTGTACTGATAGTCAGTAATGCTGTAATAATTACACGTGTGCAGTGGTGCGCTCGCACTTCAATTCATGGGCAGTGAAACTCTGACTGACAGTATGTGAACTATATCCTACTATACAGATAGATCCAATCTATTTACAGACACCATTTACAGTGGGTACAGTTGCTGGACTAGTGTCTAAACGCCAGTTTTCATTTGGTGCAGAACTGCAGAAGATACTGATGCACCTCTCGGAAGGTGTGGTGGCTTTCTGTTTGGAGAGCTGCAGGAAACTTCTAACCACCCTTCACTTTAATGCCATCCGTTGAAGGCTGTGTGTTGATTACACTGTAGAGTAAGCATCTAGTTTACATGAGAGTTCCTGGGTACTAAAGATTCCAACAAGATTGCTAGGACTTTGAATTGTTCAGTAAGATAAGAAAAATAATATCACTATTTTAAAACCTTTTAAAAGCTCTGGTCAGATCTATGCTGTAGAGTATAATTGGCTCTGATGAGATCAGCTCTCAGCTAAAGCAGAGCCTCATTAAAAAGATTGAGAAATCAAGCAAGTTTTAATGATCAAAAGCACTCAGTTTGAGTGACACAATGAAGTGATATTTCAAAAATCAACAATTATAGATTAGTCTCTTTCATCTATTATTAAAGCTATATTAAAGTGAGTTTTCATCTGGAATCTTTGTGGGCAAATGAAGCTGATTAAGATTAGTTCATGCAATGCCACAAATGAACACTGTGGTAGTTAACAAATATTGGAATGTGAGTTACTAAGTTTCCTGTAATCTTATAGTCAACAGCCATGGTGCTTATCTGCTGGATCTAAAGACGAGGTTTCAAGAACTCAAGATCATGATTTCCCTATAAAACATTCTTGGGTATAATGACTGAGCTTAATTGATAGTGTGCTTATGATGACTTGAAAAAACACAAACTAGAAGCAGTGAACTAGTTCAGAACTATTTTCTGCCATCTCTGGAAACTTCACTTGGTCTCCAGATGACTTCAATTGCAGGAATCTCTGCCTGTCTTGTAGATAAACATCATAAAACCAGAAACTTCTGTAGTTTTACCTGAGGGGGTGGGAAGGGGGGGGTTAATGTCTGTGCAGAAGGCAGAGGTTGTATCAGTCTTTGTTCCAGACAGCGTAGGAACGCGTGCATATCCTGAGCAGTCCAAAGGGTCTTGTGAGTTATTGCCTAATTTAAATATTAGTTGTTTGTCCTGGGATTTTTTTTTGTGGAACTTTTTGGTCTGGAAAGGAATAAATGAGTGAATGAAGGCTTTTTTTTTTTTTTTTCCAAAGTGATGAACTGGAGTCTCCTGATTACCCTTTTCTGTTTGTTTTGGTTTTGTGGTGTTTTGGGGTTTTTTTGTTTGATGGAAGTCAGATTTTGCTGCAGCACAGCATTTGAGCAGCTCTGAAACCATTTCTAAGCCTTTAATAATTTTATGCGCTAGGAATTCTGGCAGGGGAAAGCTTCCAGTTCAGGGTTGTTATCTGTGGTAAACTGGATAATGTCAGTTGGGAGAACTTGCAGTGCTTTCAGAAGCTGTCTCATCTGATATTAAAAAAAAAAGCATATATGTTCTGGCAATGTCCAGAGTACTGCTGTCCTCATGAGGAAAGATTGTGGAAGAGAAGCTTCTTGTTTCCTCTTTGTTGAAAAGAGCATATTTTTTTCTGACAGTCACCGAGAGAGGGAGGATAAATCTTTGGGTGAAGTGATAATAGCTTGTATAGAGCCATATGAGAAGGGAGACAGCACTGACAAGAAATTAGGAATGCTGTGCTCGGGACCTTGCTAAATTTACTACTTTCAAAAATTGCTGCTTCTGTGAGGTGGGGAAAGAAAAGTCTTGCTGAAATCCCTTCCCTAATACAAAGTAGGTCACTGGTAGTAGCGTTGGCTGTCTCCTCTGCAGCATGTTCTGTTAGGCACTACCACAGTGTGAATGCTGATTTCTCCTGTGTACACATTAAATACATAACGTAGCACAATTCCTTTGCTTTGTTCACAGTCCTTATTTCTAAGCAGGAATAGTGACAGGAGGCTCATGCATTGGGGGGAAAATCAGGGTTAATCATATCTGTGCCATGGAAAGCAGTGTCTCAGATGGCAGCCTCTGCGATAAGGTTTTCTGAAAAGAATCAGCATTGATGTGTGTCAGCCCTCTGAAGATGGTAGAAAGATTGTAACATTTAATCCTCCTGATTTGAAGGTGTTGGATTGTCCGCCTCTGTTCACCAGTGCTGGAACATGGGAGGAGAAAGTCCAGAGGAGCAGAACAGCTTTTTATAAGGAATCAGCAGGTTATTCCTAATTAAATCCAGATCTCTGTGCTATTTGGTTCAAGCAAATCTTGTGGCTTCTTGTTTATGCACATGCACATCTAATGATATCAAAGTAGATGCTCTAATGTGCTTTGGGTGTTGAAGGTCATCTGTGATTTCAGTTTATCTCATTAGAGGGTTGAAAGTTTTCAGCCCTAAGGAGGCATGTGCAGGTACATTTCGTCCTGGTGGATGAGCTAACTCATTCACTCCTTTAAATCAGTTATTCAAGTGGTTATTAATTTATTTTCCATGTTGATTATTTTATTAAGCAAACTTCCATTTTAATGGGAATGTAAGTTTAGGACAGAGTTGAACTAGTGCTAAAGCTGTTTATAGTTGAACAAGTCTACCTTGTTGCAGCGGGAACCTCAAAAAAAAAATAAAGAAGGTGAATTTATTTGAAAGCTCAGCTTTGTGTGTCTAGTTACCATGGTCAGCAGCCTGTGTAGGTAGGGAATGAGATTTTTTGGGTGAACTTGTCAGCAGGTGAATTTGTTCTTTTTTCTCCATTATCTGAAATCCTCAGTTGCTTTCCATGTAGCCTGATGCTGATGATAGATTTTCTATTCCAGAAGGTGAGTGTTTAAATTCACTTATAAATCTTTGTGTTACTGCTCCAGGAAATTAGACTTCCTGGCACTGTCAGGGTAATGACTTTAACTTAGTAGATTACAAAAATGCTGGCAATTTGTCTTCAGCTAAAGGCAACATGTTGGGGGAGAGAGAAACTTCACTGCAGCTTTACTCTGACTTCAGGTTTGTAATTAAGATTAGCTGCTGTTCTCATTTCACTGCTGTTTTAATTTGCTTTCTTTAAATCCTTACAAGTTGACTCCAGCTCTCACCTGCCCTTTCCAGCTCCCTTCAATCATTAATTTTGATTGTTGCATTGTGAATAAGTGAGTAGAACTGATTGATTGATTAATGGAACCATCCACACCCCTCCTGTGCCTGCTAGTGGAAATTGAGGGAGTGGGAAGATCTCCTCTGTGAGAGCAAGTAACAAGTTCTTGTATTAATATTTTTTAAGTACTTCATGCATGTTGTTGAGAATTCCTATCAGAATTATTAAGTATCTCTTATTTCTGTTCCTTCACTAAGCAGGGTGTTCATTTTAGTCCCTTCTGCTTTTTGTAATTTACAAAGCAACGAAAGATTTCTTGTCTGTCTTCTAATGCTTTGAGTCAGAGAAAATTTATTCCCCTGAATGGGAAGTTTCCCATATGGAGCCTGCCCTTGCCAAACTTTCTCCAGCCTATTACCTGCAACTTCTCTTTTCTTTTTTCCCCTCAAGATCTGCAACGAATTCAAAGCAGGCACCTGTGAATTTTTTCCTTTTTTTGCATACACACTGTTTCCATAGTTGACTGCTAGTTATTCTGGTATACTCTGCTTTTTTGTCATAATCTTCTGCAGTTCTTAGGTTGAGCCACTTGTTTGTTGAAAGCTGGGTTGAAACATGGCAGTGGGTTGCCTCCTGGCCTGCTGATCTGGGCTCTACAGGTGGAAACTCTTATTTGTGATTCTTATGGATCTATTAAATTAGATTATGTAGAACCTGACTTGTATGTTTAAGACTGAAACTGGAGGGTTTGAAAAATCATGTGGACAGATACAGCTGGAATGTGAATCGGAGGTCCAGGAGTACTCTTATGTCTTTTGTTTCTGCCCTAACGTATCTTCTACCCATGAAAGAGTGAGTCTGAAATGTAACATTAAGAACAAGAAGCTAACCCAAGCAATTTGCACTAATACCAAGTGTATCACAGGACAGTTACTAGTTTTGTTTCAGATAGACTGACCTAAGCCTGAGAGAGCTGTAGCTGATACTGACATACTGTGACATCTCTGTGTTTTAATGACATGTGCATTTCTTGTGAGTGTCAGGTATGGAGAGGATTTAATGGTTACTCATTTAGCATAGATTTTAAATGGAATGCAAAATTCTGTTACCAATAGTTAACTTGATAAAACTTTCTTAAAACAAAATCCTTCCAGTAGGAGTGTACTCTTTTTACAGAGTTTGTGTACAGACACCACACATTATCTGTAAACTCTGCATGGGGTGAGCTGTGGTAGCTGGTGGTGACTCATCTGCAGAGAAGAGCAGGTATTTTTCTTTTACTTCTGTCTGACTCCTAGTCCCCATACATATTCCAGTGTACCTAAAAGGAAACTTGTTGTAGGATTGTACTTCATTAGAAATGTTTTGCAGTTCTTGCTTGAGAAGTTTTATATAGGCCAACAGGGCAGGAGAAAGAAGGGTCTGCTTTGCTTTTCAGGACAGCTGATTTTGAAACTTGCTGAATAAACCCTGCTTCATTGTCATGATGTGCCCTGTCACTGGCTGTTCTCAGTTCTTGCTTCCTGTTGCCAGGTTCGGTCGGTTCTTTATGGTAGATTTGTGCTGTACCCATGCAGAGCTGCTGGACTTAATTGCTAGAGCAGTCCTAGTTAGTGATTCACAGTCTTGTCTTGTGGTAAACTCACCTTGCTGCACAGATGTTACATAAAATAAATCACTAGCACAATTCTTAAGAGTCATTCCCTTCTGACTGCTTTTGTGCAGGTAGTAAGCCTTGAACAGCATGGCCTTGGAAGGATGTTGTCCGTGGAACGACCTCTGTTTCCTTCTACATAACTGAGTGGCATAAGGTGCTAGCTGAGCAGTTAAAGTAGCAGATTCTCTCTGGATAGCATGTTTTACCCAAAGGTACCCATGGTGAGAGATCATCATGCAATGCATTAAACAGCAGCAACTAAACAAAATGTTCTGAGCTTTTCTCTTGGTGCAAGCTGCTGTAACAGGACTTTGGCAAACCTGTAAAGGGCACAGTTATGCTTTTGTATTGCATTATATTGCTAAACTCTGGATTTAATAAAACAAAGTGCTTTGTTGTATAGGAGTCAGCAAACCTTTGTAGAGGGAGGTAAGTTACATCATTGAACATCACCAAGTGTCCAAATTTCTCTTACGGTCTGCTTGTTTTGTTATGTTTCTATTCATCTGTAGGCCAAATGTGGTTTTCTTCCAGTGCTATATCCTTTGAGTTCTCTCGACATACATGTGACTTAAGTGACATTTGTAGTTCAGCAGTTGCCTAGATATGGCAGTGTTTGTCAACTGCTAGATGCCTTTGCTATCCACTGACATATACACGTATTGTCTTAGGATCAGCGTTGGCTTGAGGTGGAATGTGCATGTCTGCCTTATCAGTACTTTTACTGTCATAATTGGTGTTGTGTGATCACTGGCATTCAGGTAGGTGCTTAGTATTGTACATTCATAGTAGTTATTTTTACAGGAATATTTAAAGATCTCTAAAGACTTGCAGTTCAGCTTTGCTTTCTTGAGTGTGGATGACCTTTCCGAATTCTACTGCTAATTCTTTTCACTTGTTAATATGATTCTATCCTACAACATTCTCTCTTTGGACACTGTGAGGAAACAAAAGTTTTTGTGGGAGAAATACTAATTATGTGACTGAAACCCTAACTAGTAGCTGTGTACGGTAGTGACTCTCTCAGCTCTGCTGTGTGGGGTTTAGTTATCCCACCAAATCATGTGAGAGGAATTTGAGACCGTTACAGGACCAGCTCTTGCTCAGGAATGTGAGGAATAGTTTTGGCTTTGCGTTCTGGTAATTGCTACCATGTTTGTCAAGTCGTTGTTCTCGTGCTTCCGGGAATGCCTCGATGTTGCAGTTCTCAGCTGTGCTTTCCTGTCCCTTGCTTTGCCCATAGGGACATCCAGGCAAAAACATTTACAGATGAGACAGGCTAGAATTCTGGTAGAGGTGAAATAACATCTGTGGAATAGAAAAGCTCTTGCTGCTGTAGAAGGGGAAGCACGATGTTTGTGTGACTAGATAAATTGCCTGCCTGAGATTTACTTTTGTGTCAGGAGGGTTTGAGTTGGGCACTGAAGAGTTGTGCTACATGGTGGCTATGTAACCACTGTAAACAGGAGAAGACATTTCAGCTGTGGTAGTTCAATGCCATTAACGCCTCCCCGCACCCAGTACCCACGCTTCACAGTTTGAATGTCGTTTTCAGTTTTAGGTTATGTAGCTTTGAAGTTTAAGCTGAGGGAGCAGTGGGAAACAACTGCTGGGACAGGGAGGCAGGAGGAGTGATTGTAATGATGTGAGAATTTCCTTCAGCTCTGTATTTATACAGAGCTGAAACTATGAAGCTCTTCATGAAGTTATAAGGTGGTTGTTCTTGTCCATCGCTTCTCGGCTCTGCTGCTGTTTGCCTGTCGAGCTCCTCTTTTTCCTTTGGTCTTCTGCCGCAGTCTTAACAGCTAGAGGTCACATGCAAGACAAGTTAGGAAGATGGCTTTCTTTCTGAATTGTTTCAAATTCTTTCTTGTGAACAAGAAAAATCTGGCATGAGTAGATTTTAGATGTAAGGTGTTTTGGTTATCCTGGAAATAGTGAATCAACATCCACAACTACTCCTCCTCTTTATCTTGAGTGTTCAGTCTTCCTCGGTGTATGGAGGGGAAAAGCTGGCAGTTGGAGGCAAGGTTCTCCCTCTCCACTGTCAGGTTTTTTCACCTGTAGCTGTTATGGGACTATAAAATAACTCCAGCAGTCCACTTCCAGCTCCTTCTTGCCCAAGGCTGACACCCAAGAATATAGATCTAGCAGTATCTTCAAAAGGTAAGAATCCCAGGTGGTAAATTCCCCTTCCAACTTGATGTGACTTTGTGGCCTAAGTTATAAATGCGCAGAAAATGAGACTTATGCACGTGGTAATAACATCTTAAACTAGAACAACCTGCATAACAAAGTAGCCTATGAAAAACTGAACAGCAGGAACTCCACTTAAGCACATGGTAACTACAGCAGCTACTAAGGAGACGGAGTGATCTGGAGCTTCAGCAAAGGACAGAGCTGAAAGTAAGAGTCTCATTTTCACGTTCCAGCATTGCTACTGACTTGATGAGTGGCCTTAGACAGATCAATTGGCATTCAGATGCTGAGGCTATAGTGAGCTTGTTCACAAAGTGTCTGATAGTTCCACTGCCTTCACTAGAGCAATCACTGGTATTTTCACTGCTACTGTGATAACCAGTGCAGATGGAGTGTACATGATACATCTGTAACATCAGCAACATTCTGCGGAGGTATTGTGTATCACAACTGTTGTTAGCAGCACAGTGATAGGAAAAAATTAATAACTTCTGTTAAAAGATGGATGATAGTGGCTTACCCCAATGGGGTGTGGTGTGAATGGACTGAGGAGTTCATACTCTTTACAGAGTGTTTTGAAAAATATGTAATACAATGAACATGCTCTGCATATTACACTTCTGTATTTTTATGGAGAAGTTGAACTGTATTGTTTATGATTCTCCATATAGATAGCTATATACAGAAACGAATACATAACTCAAGAACTGGCAAGTTTTGCAGCCCAGCTACATTTACTTCAGTTATAGCAATGTGTGCTCCCTGGCAATGCCGGATCTTAACCCTTCCACCACTGGTTGGATTTTCATGTCCTTTATACCTGGCTAACATTTCTGATGATAAAATAGTTAATGTTGGAAAGTGATAGTTGTCAGTTTTGGGGGTTTTTTGTCTTTTCACGGCTGTCCTGGTGAATAGCTGTTTGCCCCAGCTAACAATACGTTTCTTCTCCACCCTTTGGTTTCTGTATATGTTTTTGCACGTCTCATTTAGCATTTCTATTCTACGAGCAATTCTAATTGTTAACTCTAAAATAGAATGCCTGTTATTACAGAGCATAGCTCATTATACAGATGCTGCTCAAGGACTGTTTATAAAATCAGAATGTGCCAAGAAAGTCTGCCAGGAATAAAAGCAGAAGTTGGTGGGGAGGTGCTTATCCCCCGTAACCGTAACTGATTCAGTCTTGGAACTTAGTCACTGCAGTGGAAAACTGCATTCATCCATCACTCTCGCATTGTGTCATATTTCTACCATGCCACTTACTCAGTTTCAGTTAAGAAACAACAATTAAAGCTCAGAGACTTTCCCCCTTTTTAGCATAAGCGTAGAAAATGAGATGATACTTTGAAGAGGGGTGTGAATCAGAAAGTTGTCCTGATTGCTTTGCCAGTGTTATGGTGAAGCAGGAGGAAGAGGAACTCGGCTGCTGTTGGAATTTAGAGATGAAATTTCCTGTCAAAATCAATTACAAAAACCTTGCTGCACAAAGTTACAATTGTCTCTAGTGTCCATCAAAAGTACCGCAACCAAGTTCTGCTGACAAAGCTACTTGACAAGTTAAGAGAACAGCAGAAAGTTTCAGAACAGCTGAGGCAGAAAAATGGTGTAATGTTGATTTAAATCCCTTGCCAGATTTCCAGAAATAGTGTGTGCATAAGTAAAGGAAGTAGTTATAGCTCCAGGTGAGCGTTATGAAGACTGTGCCTTTAGGAGTGCAGATAGCTTTCTCAGAGGCCTACGTGACTCGGATGCTTTCAAAACTCAACACTAGGCAGACATCTCTTGAATCTCACTTAAAGCGTCTGTCTGGGATACCCTGGCTGTCCTGTCTGGTCTTCTTTTACTCACAAAAATGCAGGCCAGTGCCCCATAATTAAGCACTGGAACAGGTTCCTCGGAGAGGTTTTGAAGGATTCTCTATCGCAGAAGTATTCTAAGACCTGACTGGACAAAGGCATAAGTAATTTGGTCTAAATTCAGTATTGAGCCTGCTTTGAGCAAGTAGCTGGCTCAGGTGACATCCCACACTATCATTTTGACCTAGTTGTTCTGTGTGACTCATGCTAAATGATTACAAAGTCAGCCAAAAAAAGTCTGTCTAAAAAAAAAAATCACCTATTTTTTTTAGGGACAAGGTTTTTACAAAACAACTTAATCCATGACAGCTAGCTAGGTGAGACAGATGGGAAGAAGAATGAGAGAGCCCATTAGACATGGAACCTGGGAAAGGAGCATATATGCAAAATGCATCGTAATTGGTGGATCTCAGGTTGATTTCTTTTTCTTTTCTTTTTTATTTAACACACACACACAGTATTTATTTTTTTAAAAAAGACTATTACATATTTTTGCTTGCAACATGTAGTTCCCTGGTGCCAATACAGTAAATCGTGGAGTCCTCACAACAGAACGTTCATCAGTCTTTGAGGGTCTGCTTTTAATAGCTAATGATGGGGGGGAGAGGAAAGTGAATAAAATTTAAATAGTTATGTGATTCTGAACTGATTTCAAGTTGAAGTACTAGAGATCAAGCAAGGAGGCTTTCCTTATAATGCAGCCAAGACAAGAGAAGTATGTGCAGTAAGGTGTCTAGTATTTTTTCCACTTCTGCTTGAACAATATTTATGATAGTTAATGGAGAGCTTTAATCATGGAGTTAATCTGAAAATTAAAATAAACTGGAGTGTCAAATAACCTGTGCATTCTAAATTGCAGAAGTCACTGATGCTCATTAGTCAAGACTGAAGCTGCAGTCATGTTTTGCAGAAAGACAAATCAAGACTCAAAAAATTAAGACTTCTGTTTTCTGAGCATTAATTTCTAGTGCGTTTGCCTACACAGCTGCTGCAGTCCTATTATCTGACTCATTACTTTGTAAACCACTTTGAGATATCCAGAATGTGAAAGCTACTATATAAAGCCATATTTATTTCTATAACCCTGAGTGCTCTGCACAGTCGTAAAAGCTCCCCCCTTCTCCAGTGTGACAGGGGAATGGTATGACTTAATGTGCCATATACCTCTATGTGTGGATTGAAGAAAAATGACCTTGAACTGAAAGGCAGGCATTTTACATGGTAAAGCAGACACCGTAAATTTACCTGTCAGCTGGAGGCAGGGGGAATTTTACCTCTGCGTGGCTTAGAAAGCAGTGTCAGTCCAACTGTTTATAGCTCTGAATCTACTGAGAACCTGATTGCTGACCCAGGCATTTTCAGGTAATCGGTGTGAATGTTGATCAGTGTGTAGTAGGAAGGAGAGCATTTTTATTTTGATCTCTAGGACCATTAGTTTCAGCCCTGAATTTTCAGTGCCTCCTTCATAGGGAAAACTGGAAACCTGTAATAGCATGAAACATTGCTTGTCTGTTTAGGAATAAACCGTGATTTGGGCTATCTGGAAAGAGGATGTGCAAAGAGTAATCCTTCCACCTCATGTCCAGTTCAGTCATCCTCTGCACACCCTTCAGTCTCCTTGCTTTACTGAATATATTGTGACTTTTATAGGAGGCATTTGGAGCAACTTCATAGTCTCCTTTAACCAGTAGCCTCAGTAAAGCCTGAGTACCTGACAGACTGTGACAGCCTGCTTGAACAGGCCAAGTCTGGATAGGCAAGGCAGAAATAGTGTGGAAGGGGAAAGGGGGACACAGAGTTATGCAGTGACACAGCATTTCAGTGGCAGAGCTGGGAACAGAGATGAGGTGTCCTGATGCTTGAAGCAATATCTTTCTTGCTGGCTTATGCTAATAAGCCAGGTAGCAAGCCCACTCCATTTGGAAACATCAGTTCTTCTTGTGCCTCTTGTACAAAGCTGGGAATAATATTTAATCTAATGAGTTTGGTTTTGAGACCTCTAAAACTGCAACCAGCAAATCTGTAATCATGATTGAGCATATAATTGCATCTTGTCCTGCTGGGAGCTTAAAAATGATGAGCAAGAAAACGTCCCCAAAGACTCATTCAAAATGCGAGGGAACAAGAATAAGATCTATGCAGAGGATCTGACTTAACTGGAGTGTCCCGATTGACGTTTAAACACTTAGCTGGAAGTCTGCATTCCTTGCAGATGCAGGTTTCCCACTCCACTGTTGGGGATACTGAGTCATAAAATGTGCTAGTGATCATTGCAGAGCACAGAAGGCAACTGGCAGATGTCTAAGAGGAGAGGTGAGAAATGTCAGGGATGACTGAGGCGCTGGTTGCATTGCAGTGTGTTTGGGATTTCTCAAGGAATGAGAAGGTGTGGATGTTAGAAGCGTGAGACCTAATCCCCTTTGTTCAGTTACACCAGCACTGCTTCCAGAAAGGTACTTCTCTTCAGGTTAGTGCCAGTGTCTAAAACTCAAGACTCAGTAAAGGCACATGTGCCTTAGATTTGGGCAGTTCTGCAAGTTTTGCTTAATAGTTAAATCCAAAAAAGCAGGTCCTTTCCAAATCCTACGTACCTGCTTGCTGAAAATAATACTGAGATTAAACCTATTGGAGTTAAATTGTATTAGCAGTTTGCTGCGTGGCTGGATCCCAGCTTCCATGAAACACTTGAAATTTGGTGCCCCTCCTCTCACTGCAGTCCAGAGGCCTGTTTCTAGATCCAGCTAGACTGGCATGGCCCATGAGAAGCCATCAGGGCTTTCATAACACTGCCTTGCATGTACAAGTGGGTATAGGTTGTAATACTATGGAAACTTCAATACTCTTGAGGAAGCTCTCACCTTATTTACACTTACACTGACCTTTTCAGAGTTTTCTATAGGCATGAACAACCTCCACAGTAAATGTCAGCTTCTGATTAGAATCTTTTACATGGGGCAATTTGAAGCTCAATTTTTTAATTGCATAATATTACCATAAGAAAGCTGCATTGAAATTGAAAACTGTCCTTAACAAAGTGGCTATTGGGTTAGGGATCTTTTCACTATTTTAACGGTGATGAAGTGGTTTCAAAGAAGCTGTCAGAGTTGCTTTCAGGTGGTGTCTGCTGTGGCTTTGTTGTAAAATTTCTCCTATGACTTTCTGATGGTTTGTGAATGTGGGCCGTTCCTGTAGGATGGTAAAGATGGGGCCAGGCTGCAGTTGGATGCTGTGTAATGTTCCCCTTTTGCCTGTCGAAAAATGTCTCTGTGCTTCCTCTATTCATTTCAACAAAGTATCTCATTCATTGCTATACACTGGGGCCCCATTATTTTTACCTTTTTTTTAATTATTTTTTTTTCCAAACTTGCAAATAGATGTGTTTGTGGCTGTAAAATGTGTGTGTAATTGGCCAGCTAAGGCTTCAGAGAGCTACTTCTCTCAAGATCATGTTGTCTTATCTCACATTTTGGTCCAAATTTAAGCTTTATAGCAAGATCAGTGTTTCCAGAAAACCTAATTCTTTGGACAAAGCTGGTTTTGTGACAGTTCTGCCTGTGATTATCAGATATTCAGTGCATCAAACAGCAGACATCTACATCTAATAGAAGCTTTCATATTTTTCTAAAATGCTGCAGAGAATGATTGACAGAAAGGAGGAGAGTTCCTCTTCACTCCATGACTTCCATGTGGTATGTCCCCGTTTAAATGAGGGAGGACCAGCAGCATATTCTCTTGCCTCTCACCATCTGTAGTCCCTGCTTTGAGAATGAAAACTCTCTGTTATTGAAGGCATTCAGGTTTCTAGCTTATGCTGAAAGCCGTGAGAATTAAGCACCCAAATACTGTACCTTGAAAACCTTGGCTGCAAGGTCCATTTTTGTTAGAGAAGTTGAAGAAAACCTTCTGTTCATGCTGCTTCTGCTCTGGCCTGACATTTATTTGACATTGAAAACATCAAATTCGGGTTTTTTTTGGATGCTTGGGAGATACTTGAATTGCCTGACAGCATCATAGTGACTGTAATTGAGACAGATTAGAGGCACTGGGCTGCCTTTGGGGGTGTGTGGCAGCTTTCATGAAACGGAGAGAGGAATTGAAACACACTTTTGACTTCGGAAGCTGTAGCAGGAATTAATTAGCAATTTCAGGACACAAACAGGATTGGAGGAAGTGTTTGGGTTGGCATATAATAAATTATTTAATAACATGAGGGAGTCTTTCCATATGGTGCTCGCTTATAAGTGCTTATAAAGTCAAGACTGCGGGACTCTGCTCGTAATGAACCAAACAGGTTTCTGGTATCGGTCCCGGTGATGAGGAGTCACTGACCTGTCATTTCTCTAGGCTGAGATTGGACCTGGTAGCTGCTTCTCAGCTTGGATTCTGATAACATTTCCCAAAAAAGGTTAGTTGCTTATATGCAACTTATGCTTCCTACTGGCAAATATTTTGAAGCGTTTGATGTTTCCATGAGGGTAGAGCCGCTAGAGGATAAAGAGATTTATTCTTCCTTCTTATTGAAGGAATTCAAGCTGTGGAGTTCTGCTGCCCTTCACTGCCTGTTTAGCAGACAGGCCTCTAACAAGCAGTGGAATTGATATGAATAACCAAATACTTGTGTAATGGCTTATGACCGTTTATGAGACTTTATATAAAAATCATGATAAGTGGAAGCACAGGTAGACTTACTGAAGCACAAATAACCCAGTAAGAATCTCTAATTGGCTTCCAAGAGCAGTTCAGTGTGTGTGAGCTCTGCGAGACTTGTCTTGGGTTTTTCTTCCTTGAAGTTGTTTTTCCATTGGTACTGAAGATGAAAGACAGGATGTGAAGGGGAGAACCTGACAGGTGCCAGCCCAAGTGCAAATACTGTCTGTCGATCTTTAACTGTCACAGCTAGCTCTAAGCAGTGCCCATTGCTGACACATCTACATGCCTGTCAGGAGTGTGCAGGCTTTCAAACCAGAGCAGAAAGTCCCTCAGCAGCAGGACATTGTTTTGAAGTGTAGTCAGTGGAAATCCCCCTAGTCCCACACCTGACAAAGCAATCCTGTTCCTGTAAATTGCGGAGTGATGGAGGATTTTGGTTTGCCTTCCTGATTAAGACTCGGTGTGAGAACCCTGGTACATAAAGGCAGAGAAGGGCTGATCCCACAAGGTGCTGTGGGTCTCCCCACGGGCCTGCTGGAGAGAAATAGCCCCCGTGGAGGTGTGTGGGAGTGTGGCTGCTGCATCGGGGCAGAGCAGCGGCCGCTTGCTGCCATCATCCCCTGCCTCCAGCCAGACTGCCAGAAGAGAAGCCCTGGCTGCTGCTGTTCCTTAGCTGCCAGCTCTGCAGTACCGCTGGCATGTGGAGAAGCACAGAGCTCTCCAGTCTGGCAGCTGGTCTCCACCTGATGCTGGATCTTGCAGCTTTGCACTGTGTAGCACTGTGGCCTCTCTTCAATTCCACAGCCCTTCATGAGCTTTGATTTACTGGCCTACTATGTCCAGTAGTAGTGCATTTAGTGGAATCATACCCAGCCTCATGATCCAGAGCATTTCATACAGTCTCTCTTGGAGACAGGAAGATACTTGAGAGGTCTGCAGAGGTGAGCAAGAGTTTTCTGTGCTTTTTCCACCTTTCTTCCATAACTTATTATTTAATGTCTAGAGGTGTGTGGACATTTCAACTAAGTAAGTCTTGCCACGTAGTTTGTTGGGGTTTTTTTTTATTTGGATGAGCCCCTGTCTTGTGTAGTGTTTCTTCCCCTTTTCTGTGCTTCCCTACTTGCAAGGATTTTCTGACACTAAGTTTATAAAACTGTTCAACATCTATACAGTTCTGAATAATGTCAGAATCTTTTTAATAAACTAAATTTACTGAAGTGGCATCTGAAGCCAAGGACTAATGCATGATTCCTTTTGCAGTAAGCTTTTCTCTGCAGACAGGTTTCTACTACTGAGCTGGGAGGAAGCTAAAAGCTCATTAGCTTCCCGGAGTCAAAGCAGCTGATTGGCCTCTGGAACTGCAAAGCTGAGTTTTACAGGAGCTTGAGGCCAAAAAAGGGCAATTTGGAAAACATGATCCTTGGTTAAATACACACAAAAGACCAGAGGAGAGAAAATGGCAGCTCCACACAGCCACAAGTTGAAGGAAGGAGTCCCTTAACAGTGCTGTTGGTTTGCAGTGATGACTCTGTTCTGAGACATTTCTGTGCTCGAAGGCTCTTAGACTTGTTAAGATCCTAACAGCAACACATTGTATTTTATTACTGGACATAGCTGCAGTGTGAATTTTTTTTTATTATTATTTTTTTTATGGTCTTTCCTTTAGGGAATCACTCAGTATCACTCTTTCTCTTTATTAAACATTTTATACAGTAAGCTCAAACCTTCTGACAATTGGGCTGGACAATTAGGCATCTGCTCTAGTAACGGCGGTGAAAAGAGTGTCTCAGTTCTCAGGTCTGTTCAGCTGTATCACGTGGCAGCTATGATAGAAAAGCAGTAGCTTGCTTTACTGACCTGTATGTGGGTTTCAAAAGGAAAATGGCTTTACCTGGTTTGGGGTTTTTTCAGTTTGAGGAAAAGTCCCTGAAAACACACGTTCTGGCATTTATACATGAATGTACAGTAGTAAAAACACATTTGTTTATATAATGTAAAAAGTAATAATTTTCCTCAAGCTCCAAATCCTCAGCTTTTTCGGCCATCTCTCTTTCTTTTGTTCCTTTGGGAAAGCTTAGCTAAATGGAAAAGGCTTGCAATATGCTCCAGAAGGCAGTGGGTTCAAGCTCTACCAAGACAGAGAGTAAGCAAGCTCCAGCCTAGAGTTTCCTCCATTTAACAGCTTTCCCCATTAAGAAAAGTAGTCCATTTTCAGCCTGGCTTGTATAAGCGAGGCTTTCCATAGTGTCGCCTCATTACTGTGTCTTTTCAGCATTGCAAATAGGGAACAGTCTTTGGCTGTGCTATGGATTTGGATTATTGGGGCATCCCCACATGTTCTTGGCCTGTGCTTGCATCTCTGAGGACAGTTAAGTTGATACCTTCCTGGGCTTCCACATTTTCTTCTGATGTAACTGGCCCCAATGCCAAAAGCCAGACAGGCTGGGCAGCGTTCTCATTTCTAGTGTAGATTGTGCAGTCCTTGCAGTTGTTATCTGTGGCTGCAAAGGAGTGACAAAACAGAGCCCTTTGGTGCCTTGCTCAAGACGACCACCCCTCAGGGCATGTGATTGGTCACCAAGCACTGCCATCGCCATCTGGGTCCTTTCGGAGACAGTAACAAAACAAGTCAGTCACCTGTAGTTCTGGAGCCTTGCAGAGGCAGATGTGTCAGAAGCACCCATGGTCAGTAGCAGCAGCAGCACTGAGATGTAAACGCATGAGCGTGGCCGTTTGGCATTGTCTGCTGTTGTTCTAATATTGCTGTTACGGAGCAGAAAGCATCTGGAAATTCAAGTTTTCCCTCCCGGGGAAACATAACACCGTTGGTATTGATCTTGTATGCATGGGTCAAATTGCTGCTTGTTTAAGAAGTCTCCAGTGCAATGCACATCGTCACTGTGTCCAGTGTCCTTTTGGTATCAGCTGCTAGAGCCGTGTGTCCAACCTGAAAGCTTCAGGAAGAAGGTTTCCTGGAGGTAGCAGGCAAGATTGCCAGCATCTGGGAGCATTTACATTGATCCACTGTCAGTGAGTTCACCAGCCTGATAAGCCTAATCTGTCTTTGTCTTAAAATATTGTAGCAGTTAAGACAAGAGTAGGGGACAGCCTGAAAGACTACTCCAGATGCAGGATTTCTCCAGGCAATAGTGTGTCTCCAGTGTGCCTGAGCTCCCAGCAGAACGGTACCCTTGCACAGCTAGCAATGTCACGCTCTGAAACCCTGCAGAGCTGGCAGACCTTTGGTGCAGATTAGTTTCCTGTTCACTTATGTACGTGAGCCAGAATTTTGAACCAAATCCCATTTTGAGATTTCTCAGTGGTGATGCAGGGTGTGGAGGGCACGCTGGGAGTGCAGGCACCATGGTAAGCTGGGTATGGGAAGAGGGGAACCTGTGCTTCCGAACAGATCACGTTTGATACGTAGTTCACAAAGCAGAGACTCCAGTCTCTGTGTGTGAGGAAGGAGAGAATGTTATTTAATGTTTGATTTTTACATAGAAATTGCATTTCAAAGCAGACTGACTTACCATGATTGTCCTGTTCCCTTTAACAGAAGATGCATTCAGTTATCACTGCGAAGTAAATAAAAGCAACTTTGATCAGAGAAACTGATGATAGAGCAAGTGTTAACATTTATTGGACTGTACTGAGTCTCCAAGGTCAGACACCAGTCTTCTGAGGCTGGGTTAGAGGAAGCTATTTACATCAACCATCCATTTTAATCAGTCTGCCGAAGGGCTTAATGCTAACTTCTGGTCCAAAGCATTGTTGCTTGTAACAATGGTGTTTCTCAAAAATAAACAAAAAAGCACTGCCAAAGGTGACCTACAAATGTGCTGCAGTTCACCCACGTGCAGGACTCCTCTCCCTCTCGGGGGAGACCTTTAGCAGCTCTCCTCCTCTGCATCAGCCCCGCTGCCAGGTATTTCCTGCCCTTCAGTAACAGGCCTGCGGGGACAGCACATTCCCCTTTTGAACTAGTAGCTTGGGTAGTGCTCCACTTACCTGCAGCAACTTTCAGATCCTTAATAAGTATCAGTCCTCCAGAGCTTTTGGTACTGATTAGTGAACAGAGGAGAGAAGGTTGTTAATGGAGCATCTCCAGTTGCCAGGAGACTTAGCTGCATATGCTTGAAAAAAGGCTTTGTTACTGGGCAGCGTGTCAGGCGCTGCTGGGAGAAACGCCACTTGCAGGTCCTTTGGAAAGAGAAAACTGTATTAGCTTTAAAATGTATGCTCACAGAAAACAAGTGCTGGAACTCACACAAGGTCAAAATGGGTTATGTTTAATCAAGCCATCTCTTTGTTGAATTGCATATTCTTTGGATATGAAGTGGGATATAACTAACCTCTCACAAAGCAGTCTCTGTAAGAGAAGTTACTTTGACAGCTTAAGGAACTTGGGAAATGTAAAGAATAATAGAAATAGCAAAAGACAGTTTGCTTTCCCAGGCATCCTTACTTCTCCCTCACTGCCTTGCCCTCCCATTTCCTTTCCTTGCTGCTTTTGTTTTCCCTGCAGTCAGCCTAGCTCCTTGTGTTGTTTTTTTGCATACCTCCTTGCTTGGTAGTGCTGGAAACATTCCTGTTACATCCTTTGGGGTGGGGGGTTGCTTGCTTCCCTTTTTAACTAGCGTGCCATTGCTTCTTTCATTGTAGGAGTACGTGGTAAGCTGGGAAGAGTTTATGTAATTTTAGAATTCGTGTGTGACTTAGTAGATTAGTTGGAAAGGTCACACACTGTGGTGTTCATTTTCTAAACAGAAAAACTCCTCTTAAACATTCCCTCAAGCCTGATTTGAGTCTCGTGTGTCCCGTATTATTCTGGTTGTTCTTTTCAATACTATTCAAAGGCTGTTCTGTCTGTCTTCAGAGCTCCTGCTCAGTGGTGGATGCTGCATTCATGATTGAATCTCTGAAGTAAGCTTAATGCCTGTCCTGACTTGTACTGTACCTTGAAGTGAAAGCTACAGGGACCGTTCAGAACTTTCCACCTATTACGACTTGGCCGTTCGTTGCAGAAGTTTGCTGTGCCTCTGTTGTGTGACACTCAGTATTCTACATGAATCTGCATCGAGCTGCAATCGCTATCGATTATGCCAGGCGTTTGGCTCTGCTGGAGCTGGCTGCATTTTCACTACTGTTAAGCCTTTCAATTAGAAGAATCTTGCAAGTTTATGTTGGCATTCAAGATGCTTTGTGCACCGGCTGCTGAAGCACAGCATACAGATGGAATGGAGCTGATGGGTCTTTCTGGTTTTTTGTGGTTTTTTTTTTTCAAGGATCTGATTACTGTTTTTATAAAAGTAACCAGCTGCCTTTCCCCCCCTACCACCTTCTGTGGAGCTTTTCAGTTAGTCTGCTACAAACCCGTACTGTGGGTGAGGCGTTCCTGGAAAGGGAAGCTTGAACTGGTGGACTGATTTGCTTTTTACATGTTCTGAAAACATTTCTGTAGCAAATAATTCTGAACTCTGGTTTACAACTGTTTAACTTGCAAACAATGAACTACACAGCCTATAATGAAGTTACCAGCCTGTTGTCAGCAGAGGGCAGGAGTCCAAGATTTGTGGGAGCTTTTCTTTCTTTCAGAATAATACTGTTATTTTACTGACGTCTTTACCTTTTTTTTCCTCCTTTTTTTTTCTCATGTCTTTTTTATGGGTTTTTTTTTGTCTTTTGGCTGATAGCTTCCTAGTTGCTTAGGGAGCTGCTTACTTATTCTACCAAGAGTTAGTCTATGACCTTGCGGAGAAGGTGCAGTGTGGGCTCCTCTCGCTCCATCTGCCGGTAGCTGTCACATCTTGCGCTTGGAATTGGCCAGCACAGGGGGAGCAGATCAGCCCTTGAACTTCCATTCCTGGTCGGCATATTCTCAGTGTGGTCCTGGAGTGAATTTCTTGATTTAGTGTCATCCCAAAAGGAGTCCAGGTGGTGCTGCAGCTTCTCTGTGTTCGGAACCAATGCGCAGTAAGTGAGGAATCTGCTGCAAAAGTTGTCAATCAAAATGCTAACGTAAACAAGCCTATGGCCATGACAAGAATGAGCAGCTATCAGAGTTCATTTCAGTCATCACATTTTTTCTACGGGTGTGTTTTTTTCATTTTTCCTACTTTGGTGCCACCATACTTCCAGATTCATATGAAATTTGCCTCTCTCTTTAAACAGCAACCCAGAGTTTTTGTACAGATTAAAAATGAAGCAGCACATTTCTTCTATAGCAGAAGAACTCTAATCTGACCAGTATCCACACATGTGTAAGTTCCCATGCCTTTAAGGGGAGAATAAATCCTAAATGGAATGGGTGGCGGAGGGGAATAGGTTTGGCAACCTTGCTCCAAACAGAGTTGTCTGAATTTGAGTTTAAACTGATGTATCAGAGATGGGCACCTGGAGCAGTGTTTTATGTTATTGCCAGAACATAGCAAAGAACAGGCACAGGATCAGCATTGTGGAGGAGATAATACAGCAACTGCTGCATCATTCTTAGCACAGGGACTGAGGGTTAAATGGATCGAGATGGCTCAGCAGCCCCAGTTAATTTCTCAGGTGTTTTCCATTCAGGATTGAAATTGCTGTCTGTGCTGTCACCGTTCTGGGGGCAAATAAAGGATAATCCCCTTGGCATCTCCTGGGAGCATGAACTTCGCACAGAACTAATCCATTTGCCAATTTGGAGCAACTCTGCTGCAAAGAAGCTCATCCTCCTTTTTTTCAGAAAGATGACACTTTGGCATGTTGGTGAAGATGAATCTAATGTGGAAGATCTTCCTTTGTAGGCACATTCCTGCCATTAACTGGAGGAAGTGCTTCGCTGCTGTAAAATGTCTGATGCTTATAATGACATCAGTGTCTGAGGCGTTTTCTGTTTCTCTAAAAGGCAAAATCTAATATAGTGAACTTGTTTACTTTTCTTTCTGCAATGAAAAAAAGCAATAAATGACTTATCCCCATGCTTTTCCAGGAGGAAACAGTGTAGATTGCAACTCAGCACAAATCTGGAACTGGTGGAAAAGTCTAATTTATTTCCAGGAGAAGTTATCTTTTTAAGGGCAGTGCTGAATCTGGGCTATAATTAAAGCAGATTTTTAAAGTAAAAGAAAAACAATGAGTGTTTTTTTCATTTGATGTATTACCTATCGCTAATGACCCTCTTTTCTCATTTCCATTTAAAAAATGGATATAAGCAATTAGCCATATATTGCACAAAAGTAGCATTACCTGAAAAAATAATTAAGATGATCTTGAAATTAAGGAAATCAGTTCTGAAGAGAAGCAGGTGCTTAATGTAGGTGAGACCAGCTGTGCTTCCCAGGAACGTGCTTGAAGTGTTTCATAGAAAAATGTGTGAGGCCTCCTTGCAACACTGGAAGGAAATTTTTAATAATTCAGACAAATTGCATCCTATAAATAGCAGAGCTGGATTCATTAGGACAGGAGGCAGATGGAGAAAATATAAAACTTGTTTGTTTCTTTTTAAGGGACTATAATGCTTATGAAAAGTGTCAGGTTGCCGTCAGCTAGGGAGAAACCCTCTGGTACAGCAGTAACTTTCTTGCTATTAGGTTCTCATCTCTGCTAATGAGCAGCCAGCCATGAGTGGCATTCATAATACTTTCTTTTAGCAACTCCTTCCTGCCTTTTTTTGGCATAAGCAGGACTGACAGAAGTGCTTCATTGCTGGAAGCATGCAGCAGGTGAGGGGAGCAGGGGAGGCAGGAAGGAAGGCAGAGTTTTATGTGTTGTGCATAGCATTTGCTAACTGTTTAAAACAGGTGCTGATAGGGCAGAGCTATAGATGTAGATGGAAAGTGGGGATGTGTGGAGTGAGGTGGGAATCATCCACCAAACTGGCTAAGGGGTGATATCCCAAAGCAGGAATGTACTGGTAATTGGTAAAGCAAATGCTGTGTGTTGCTGAAGAGAGACTTTTTTAAGATGCTCTTACATTAGGAAGTGGGAAAAAGGAGAGTCTTTCATGCATGAAGAGAAGCTATGACAGAAAGCTGGTGGGAAGTGCGTGACTGGAATGCAGCTCTGTCCACAGGAGGTAAGCAGAGGTGAGAAGGTTGTTACATCTTGGTATTCATTCACAGTGAGGTGCTGCAAAGAAGGAAGAGTGTCCAGCCAAAAAGGAACGTACAGACTGATAGAAAGGGCACATTGTAGACGATGCGTAAATAGTAGAAGAGGGTGAATGTGTGGGGCTGTTTCCACGTATGCTGAAATTATAACTAGGCACCTTAAAACAAAGGCACCAGAGAAGACGTGGCTGAACAATTGCATACTATTCAACCACAGGCCATTCTGAGAAGGGGTAAATATTCTGTGTGAATATTATCTGCTAATGAACCTGCCTGCATCTCTTGCTGATCTGATTTACATTTCAGCAAAGCTCCCTTAAAAGATAACATTGTGTCAAAATGCAGTAAACTATCCTAAGAGATTTTTTGAAGTATTAGTGGTTTTAAGTACTAGTATTCCAGGAAAGGAGTACTGCACGCTTCTCGGGCAGCAGTAGTTTATTTTTGAGGAGTTCTTAGATTGCCAGTTCACCTTGTGAAGTGGCAGAAGGAAAAAGGTGATATGAAGGTCATATTGGAGTCACATCATCACACTTATTTGAGGAATGGAAAGAAGCTATACAGCTATTCATGCTTCATGTATTAAGTAACTACACTTTTTCTAAGCATTCAGTGTGGAGGGTAATGATCCCAGTACAAGGAGAGGACATTGGAGAAGAGGAAAGTAAGTGGTATGGATCGGCAGGATGCCTTTGGGGATTGCCATCTGTTGCAGCTTGCACATATTTGTAGGGTGTCATGTAGCAAGCAAGTGTTGGCATTAAAAGCAGTCACAGACATGGAACAGGTTAACTGGTCGTTTGAGAAGAATGCGAGAGCACTGGGATGCATGTGAGGAGCTGAGCAGGGAATGTATGACCCAGCACATGGGGGGGTCATGGATCCTCATGCATAGATCAGTTTTTTCTTACGGAGCGAAGAAGTGCTTGGCTGATGAACTGGTTTTGCACTTTCAATGGGATAAATAAGCCCTGTGTGTTCAGAGGGTTAACGTGTCCTGTGTTTATGGCCAGTGTTATACAAGGCTTAAAGTTTTGAGTTCCGAGATCTTGACTCAGCCCCACAGCAATAACTGGTATGCAAAATATGGAGAAACACTTGATTTGAAATGGCTTTAATTTCAGAAAGCCTTCAGTAACAGAGAATTTTAAAAACAAACAAAAAAAATTATAGGATATGCACTGGACAGAATAGCAGTGTTCAGTTTTCCTGCTCCTAGGTTTGACCTGAGATGTCTCAAGTATAATAATCTGTGATATGTGATGTGTATGAGAGATGGGTGATTTTGAAGAGAAAGGACTGAAAAGAGGAAGTAATTTGTGTTTGTAGGTTTCCTTTCTTGATAGTGAAAAACTTGCTTTGAATTGTACTACACTTCTAGGATAGCATCTTGTTATGTGGAAAAACATTTTTTTTTCATGTGTGCAAATAAATACAAAAAACAAATTCTGCTCAAAACAGCCTTCACATTTCCTCTTTGCCCAAGCTTATTCACACCTTTATGCTTGCTTTCATGTCATGTTTCTCCAGGAATATTTTCCTAGGTAATGC
Organism: Actenoides lindsayi; assembly: GCA_025331215.1. NCBI lineage: Eukaryota > Metazoa > Chordata > Aves > Coraciiformes > Alcedinidae > Actenoides > Actenoides lindsayi. Next base: position 17,742 of record WTSP01009701.1, on the reverse strand, counting down.
CTGCTGGAATTTAGTGGTTGTAAACACCCCAAGAAACACCAATCCAGAAATATCTTCCAGCTACAGTGACTGCGGATGAGTCTGTGTTGGCCACAGGTTGCTTGTGCCTTCCTGTGCTCACCAGAACACTTTGGGGGGGGTGCTTAGGTTTTTGTTCACATAATCTGAACAGCACCATGATCTTTGACGTGTTTGTTTGGTAAGTCCTTTAACTGGATGCTTGCATACTCTTCCCTGGTTGATGCAGTGCATCATGCATACTTAGTGAAGAAAGACAGATCAGAATTTCTTCCAAAGTCTGCAACAAGTTGGAATGATGGAGTTCTTACCCAAGACCTTCTTTTAAATGTAGGTAGATAAATCCTAATCTGGTGGTTGAAGAAGTCAAGACATGGATGCTACTGTCAGTTACTCAGCATCACAAAAAGAAATCCATGGCAGAGCTGGGAATAGTTCTCATTCCTGTTGTGCTCAAACTGCAAAGCTGATACAGTGACTCTGGGGATGTTTAGTTAACATGTGTGTCTGTCACAGTTTCCCAGTGTGGTATGATCCCAGTGTATTTCTTTACTTATCATCTGATCCGAGTTAGCATTTCTACCTGCCCCGACCAGTTGAGGATTCTGTGTGCTTTGACATCTTGCATTTTCCTCTTGTCACCTAGGTATGAGAAGGGAATGGCTGATAGGGTTGTGTAGTTTGCTCTCTTTGGCCCTGTTTTTTGTGTCTGTGAAGGTACTGAAGTAGATTCAAATTTAAACAGGAGCACAAGGTGAATTTGCAACCCAATGTAGAGATGCAAAGAAAGAATTGTTGCAGACAAGAATTGTTGCTTGTCGCCTTGTCACTACCTGCATATACTCAGCCTGCTAGGCAGGATGTGGCATGGCCCAGATTTCGGAAAGAATTGTCAACCCGAAGGCAAGCAGAGAGACCTTCAGCCCAGGTGAACGTCCTGTACCTGAGTTCCTGTGTGCACCATTTTCAACAGTGGATAAAATGTCCTGGACATGGCAGAAGCCCTTTTCTCTGTGGTGTAGCTTTCTCTTGGCTATTCTTTTATGCAGTTAAAGAAGGGTATATTATGTGCTTACTCATACATTCCTTTCTCTGCTTCTCTTGATTTTATTCTTCTCTCCCCCCACCTCCAGGCTTTGAATTACTGTACCAGCCAGATGTGGTCCGACTGTACCTCTCCATCCTCACTGAAAGTCAGAACTTCAACACTTTGGAAGCTGCAGCAGGGGCTTTGCAGAATCTCAGTGCTGGCAACTGGACGGTGAGTGCAGTCTGGTCTCTTTTCTTTCCTTTGTGTAAGTAAAGAGCAAAGCTATGTCCCGTTATAAGTGCGCTGTTACTTTCTGCATTTACATCTCCTTTAAAAAGGAAGGGAGATGGGATCTCCAAGTAAATTGTTTCCATCCTGTTTGCCTACTTTAGGTGTTTTGTATCTTTTGGACCAATGGTGTTAGTGTCACTGAGCTTATGACAATTTAACCATGAGTAGGTTTTACTCCTTAAACCACTTAACCATTGCTTTGTCCATTCAGAAAAGCCTGTTGTTAGATGATCAAGTGTCCTGAGTACTTAATTCATTGCACTGTCAGATTGCTCAGGAAACTGCACTCCATAGTGTTCTCTGATACCCTCTGAAGCATGCCCAGCACTCACCATGCAATTCTCTCAGAGGTATGCCTGATCACTTCTAGAACAGCATGGCAAAGTGGGAACTGATCAGCAGCCTGAGGGTCAGCAGGATGGTGTTTCTCAGCTGTCTTGAATACAGCATATTTTAAAATTAATAATGAAACAAAATAAAAGCATGAAATTGGAGGTGGGAGAAGGTAACACATGCTTTGGATGCTTTCCTGTAACATCTCCTTTTTTCCTAATGCAGAGGGATGTGTTTTCATAGTGAGGTGTGTACAGAACAGATGCTGATGGATGATGCTCCTTCCTTCTTTTTCTGTACTCTTCCTAGCAGGTTGCATAGCTGTAGGATGCACTACTGTGTCCTTTCTTCCTTGGTGTTAGATGAAATTGAATCACGAGTTAAGTTACAAATGCATCAGCACACACAACCTAACTAGTCTTTGCAGGGAAAAAATAATTACAGCACTGAAAGAAATGCCAAGGGCAAGGAGAGGGCAGGTGTATGAACTCACAATACTTTGTTGTTTCTCTTCCCATGCGTGTTCTGATCAGTGGTCCACATACATCCGTGCAACAGTGAGGAAGGAGAGAGGGTTACCAGTGCTTGTGGAGCTGCTGCAGTCCGACTCTGACAAGGTTGTGAGGGCTGTGTCTATTGCCCTGAGAAACCTTTCCATGGATCGTCGCAATAAAGATCTTATAGGTACCTTCTGAACTTTCCGAACCGGGCTGGGGTCTTGGATACCCTTGAGAGACCTCACATTTTCTGTTACTTGTGCTGAGGATTCATTTCATGTGCAATTTCCATCTGTACTATTGAAGATTACTCTGTAGCCATCAAGCAGAAGGCTGCTATCTTGGAATGTATTTCCAAACCATTCAAACAAGCTGTGCTTTGAGGAAACTCAGTAGTCAAAACAGATGGAGAGTTTTGCAGGATAGGAGAGCGTGTGTAGGTGTGCATAGGACTGGGTAGGTTAAGAGGTTTCTTTTCTCATCATTAACTCTGTCTGACATGGCACTTGTGCTTCTGGTTGCACATGATGTTTACAGACATCGCTCCCTTAGGCCTGCTATTTAGATTAGAGTGGGAGTCTTGACCTTGGTATGCTGAGCTAACCTGGGGAAGTGCAGTGGGCTCTAAAATTGTCTCTTTTCTCACTTCCTCCTCTCCTTCTCATTGTTTTGTCAGTAACTGGACACCAAACCAGCAGTGCTCTCTAGCTCCTGTCCAAGGGAGTACATAAGTGTTTACCTGCCCATAAGCAGGAATCTTGAAAGATTCAGCTGTGAGTTGAGTTTTCCTCTGGATGCCTCTATATTTAACTGATTTACAGTTTAAACCGTAACCTTGTCAGGTCAGGAAATATTGGTCACATGCTTAGGGCCATCATCAAAGTTAATACTAACAAATAGCAAGGTGGGATTCTGCCTTGTTACATTGGGTTCTCTTTTTAATAGTTCAGAGGTGTAGGTAGGTAAGTGGCACAGACGGACGCCCGGGAGTGATAAATTCTGTACTCCTTGGTTTTTTGCCAGTACTATACACTGAGAAGGCTAACTGCACCCAGGAGGAAACACTCTTTCTTTTGTTGGGGGAAGGTTAATAAATGCATGGCTGCATACCTTGCCCCAGAAGGCCTATTACAAGGCTAAGTTGAGTAAGCCATGTGCGTGTATTAGCATGAATATGTAGCATTGGCAGCAGCTAGTGGATGCTTTTTGCCTCAGGCATTGCGAAGTATGATAGATGCTGGCTGTAAAATTCTCAATAAGGAGTTGTGTTGAGCTTTTTCCCCTCAATACCTTTTAGCTTTCATTCTGAAGGACCTGGGTATCAACTCTCAATCACCTTGAAATAACGAATGATAAATACACTGTTAAGTTACAATCTCGAGGTTCAAAACATGTGCATTATAAAGTTTTTCAGCACGGCAAACACCCTTGAGATTTACCATTCAGAATGGAAAGCTGGAATGCTTATTAGGGCTGAATAATGGTGTCTCTTCCCCTTATCTAGGTAGTTATGCCATGGGTGAGCTGGTAAGAAACTTGCCCAGCAGGCAGCAGAGATCTGCAAAGAACCTGGAAGAGGATACGGTGGTTGCAGTGTTGAATACCATCCACGAAATCATTACTGACAGCTCAGAAAATGCAAGGTCTCTGATCCAGACACAGGGCATTCAGAAGCTGGTAGCTATCAGCAAGTCAAGGTAAGTGACAGTTGAAAGCAAAATGCATAAGAACTCGCTGCAAACATGAAAATGTCACTATGAACAGCAGCTTTTGCTTTGTGAAAGTATTCAAGTATCCTGACCTTTCAGAGCCTTTCATTTCACAGCAGTCAATATATACACAGGAAGAACAGTCAGCACCTTTAATAGGTTTACTTGATTTTTAAAAAAAAGTTAATTGAGTAGTCACTTCAGTCATGCTAAGACATGCCCTCTTCTTGCCAGATACTTCTCAGTGCCATGTATGCATTTAGCAGACGTCATTTGCGGCGAAACCATGATCTTTCTTTTTACTGTGAGAGGCCTTTTTCCTGTGGCAGCATTCCACTTCTGGAATGCCAGTGGTGAGATCTGGGTTTTTAAGTCAAAGAGTTAATGATGTGCAGCAATTGCTGTGGCTGAAGGGGCTGGTGGTGGTATTGGAAGTGACAAATTAGCACTCTGCAGTTCTGCCAAAAACTGTGTTCTGACTGCTTTAGGGAAAGGTTTGTTTTGTGTAGTTCAGCCAGTTAGAAGTGAGCTTCCTTAAAGCTGGGTTTTTAGTAAACTTCTGGGAGAGGATCTGAAGATGTTGTTGTGTTGCATTGTTAGGAAATACAAGAGCCAGTCGAGAATCTAGCCCTGTATTATTTTATAGAGGGTGCTTTTGTACTGATTTACTAAGGAATAGATAAAATTTCCTTTTCCATTTTAAAATGTTTTTTGCTGACCCAATTTGCTTTGTAAGGTATTTTAAAACATGAAGTAACTTCATTGAATTGTAAAGAATATGTGTAAGTTGGGGTAAAGGTGTGAAAAGTGGCTTAGAATTTGTTTTGTTTTGTTTGGTGGGTTTTTTTCTAAGTAAATCCAGGCAGGATGGTTCCCATCTGTCTTTTGATAATGACAGCTACAAGACAAGAGTCACCCTGGCCTCAATGCTTGCCCAGCCATACACGTGGAAACCCAGAAATCTGCAAAATTTACAGTTTCTTGTTTTAATTTATTTTTTTTTTTGTCAGCAAATACCTATAGATAGAGGTCATTGAATGATTTCACATATATCCTACAGATTCTGTGTTAAAAAAATAGCTGTATGGAGTACTAGGTATCTTATGGATACTGTTGTGGTGCAAAGAAGTCAACATACGAGTAAGTCTTACGTTGCTTGATACTTAAGCTCGAATTTTATCTTTCAAATCAGCCAGTCTCCCAGAGAAACAAAAGCAGCATCTCACGTTCTTCAAATGATCTGGAGCTATAAGGAACTACGAAATGCCCTGCAGAAGGATGGTTGGAATAAATCACACTTCCAGGTGAAGATGCTGGGTCTTAGACATTTCCATAACTACTAACAAAATCTTGAGTGGAAGATGTCCTAGCTGAGTCTGACATTACGGTCTGATAGATTGTGGGTTATTCTAGGAGACAGATCAGTGTATTACAATCTATCCAGTCCCAGCATCATGCCTGTACTTGCTGGGTATGTTTCTGAGAGGTTTGTGCAATGTAGCTCTTTAGGTTTTGGAAGTATGCCACCTTATGTAGGCCAAATGCCCGTGCTTTACTGGAGGAAGAACTAGCATGTCGTTTCTCAGTTGTCTCTCATTTGAAACATTCCATCTAGCGGTGCAGGGCAGCCACCTGTTCTTGACATGCAGCCTCCTCAACTGTCCTTCTGAAAAGGTTGAGCTCCTTTTACAGACCACCAGTGCTGCCATTTAGATAACAGGAAAAATATTCCACCAACAAATCTATGTGAAAATAAAAAATACTCTAGTGCCATATTACCAATGGAGGGGGGGGGGGGGGTTTAGCAGCATTCTGCAATTTCTCTCCACACTGTTGGTTTGTTATTTTTCTTGTTCAGTTTCCCTGAGTAGCAATTTCATATCTATGTGATTTTTGTCTCATAGTCTGTTTCTGCAGCTCCAAAGAATTCCAAAGTTACTGCTGGCAGGTCTGGCTATGATGACAGCACTTTGCCTCTGGTGGATAAAAGTCAAGGTCAGTTTTCCTCTTTATCACTTTTTCTATTGTGCTTTGCTTGCACGTTTTCTGGATTTGCCACATCTGTGTTCTGGGAACGATAGGGCCAGGAGAAGGTAAAAATGTGTTTACGTGGAGCTTTTAACCCCACAGTTCCAAAACGATCAGTCCAGGTAGCTGGGTATGGACAATATTCCTTCCCTTGTGAAATGTACACTACTAATGTTTTCTCAACTTGCATGCAACATAATCAGATAAATCTTCTTGGGCAAATTTGGGATAGATTTTGAGTTGGAACTTTGAAAGAGAAGAACAGCCTGGTTTGATAGTGGTGTATATGTATTAATAAATCTGACCTTACCTCTCCCCAATACTGGAGTCTTTTCCTTTCTAAGTAGAAGTACCTGGTTTGGCAATGCTTCTTCCTCCACTGTGTGTTTTGTTCACTGGAGGTGGTTTATCCAAACACTAGCTAAACCCATCTGTACTTGTTCTTCAGGCCTGCTGCAGCTGTACCAACACTGGTGTAGCTCCAGCTGTAGTTCTGTTACAATTGCTTTGTCTTTTCAAGCCCGTTCTAGCTTATAAAATTCAGATGTAAAAATTTCTGTTCAGAAGTCTTTAGTCTCCTATGTCAAGAGTTTGCCACGTTGCTTTTTACCTGGTTTAACTGCAGATTACTGCAGAAAAGACCTTGCTTTGCCTGTTTCCACATTCCCTCTCTTTGATCAAATCTGGCATATTTTGCAGACAGAGGGTGACTCGGGTCAGTTTGCTGATCTGACAATAAACTTCCTGTTTTCTTTGTGGGTTATCTTTCTGTTGGCTCAGCAGGCTGCTAGATTGGACTGTGTGCCATGTGATGCTGCACCCTTACTTATTTTCTTTCTCTCCTCTTCTGGAGGGACCAGAAAGAAGCTTGTTAAATAGCAGTAGGTAGTCCAAAGCAGAATTGCAGTTTCTGTTACCACTTGGAGAGAGGGAGTTCTATATTACAGTGTCAAAGCAGAAAATACAAGGATTACATGTGCTCTCTGGAGAGCTTAAATCAAACTTCCCTTTCTGAATAGATAAGAGTTGAGTAGTTGGGATTTTTATTTTTTTTTTCTTTTACGATAGTCTCTGCGTTCAGTACTTTATGGGCTTCTCTAGTCCTGTGACTAATTTAAAGGTACCAGGTGTTGAGAAAAAGAAATGTAATTTGTTGGTTTGATGTTTCTGTTTTATAGATAATGAGAAGTCTGGGAGTCGTGATATGATACCTATGGATGAACTTGGCCCAGGTAACTCAGTCATAGATCAAACCCCCTGTCTGTTTCAATAGAGCACACTGTCACTCATGGGAAAGTTCAACTATTTCTCTAGGTGATACTCTTTCAGATGGATAAAGCTGACATTTAAAAACAGAACATTACCTTACAAAAGATTGGTCTTTTTTTTTTTTCTGTTTTTTGTTTGTTTTCTTTTAAATACATGTAGAGCGTACGCACGGATTTCTCCACTACTGTAGGCATATAGTGGAGATACACTGACCTAGCTTTCATACTAGTCTCTGACCCTTGAGGCAACTCCATTGTTTATTACAGATCTGGAAATCCCTGGGATTCAGAAGGTAAAAAAGAGTTGAAAATTTACTTCAGTGTAAATTTGTGTTTAAATCCATTCTTTGTTTTCTGGAGGTAACACCAAAAATAAATTACTGCGTATGATATTCCTGGCTCCACCTTTCATTTACTTGCATCTAGCCAGGCCTGGCTTTTCCTATAGACTGAGAACAGACTGATAGTATCAGTGAAGTGCTTTGAGATTAATAATGTCTGTAGTTTAAGACTTGTAGAGCTTTTTTTTTTCTTTACTGTTATAGATAAACTTGCTGTGTTGTTTTGGGAATTTACTTTACTTCTTCCAGTTGATGTTATTTTTATTTACCTATATTAGTGCCTCCAAATCAGTTTGATATACTGCTGGTTGTGATTGTAGCTGAATAAAATAGCAAGTTAGAGCCAAGCTGAAAGCCAAGCGTGTTCAGAAGTTAAAATAACAGGTATATATGTATTTTGTATTCTTGGAAAAACATGCCACTTGCCATGAATCAACTGTCCATATATATTTTGCCTAGGGCAACACTGAAACATTTGTTCTCACAATGGAAGAAAATAATTTCAGAGAAGCTTGCCTGGCAAGCTAGCTCTGTGCTAGTAGGTGCTGCAGTATGGACAGTGCTGGTTGTTTGTAGTCTCAATATTAATTGTTGCCTTTTGCTGTCAGGAGTTACTGGTACAGCTCTGAGTACAAAATTAAGTGCAGTTAACAGCATATGTACAACATCATGCAGATTCTCTGGGCTCCAATCTTTTTATCACTATTAGATTAAATCTGTCACGTTTTCCTGGCCCCAGTTCTTGAGTATTTTTTAACTCCAATGTGACTAACTTCATGCTGTTTCAGAGGTCAACAGAGAAGGGACCTAATTCATTTCATCCAGTTTACTATCCTTAATTCCAAGGAACAGGAGTAACAACTTTGTAGTTCATCTCTTTCCTTCAGGCTTTTCCAAATGCTGTATGTTGGGGTTTTTTTGTCTGAATGGGCATACTTATATGAGGGGCTGCTCTAGACTATATTTTCTGATTTTAACTTTGTTGTGGACTCCTGTATTCCGGAGTTTTGGTGTTTTTTCTGCTCTGGAGTGAACTGGCAGATGTAAGGAGCAGAACATAAGCATGAAGTCCTCTGGGTTTGTACTTCAGTAAGCAGTTTGGTTGTATCCCCACATACTCCACACCAGTCTGCGTTGAGTCTCCAGGAGAGACTGACCTCGCTTGTACTTGCCAAGAAAATGCATGGCAGAGTACCAGAGAAAGTTGTTTGGCATCCCAGGTATCTTTTTATTGCAGAAAGTCCTGTGTCGTGGTTTTGGTTGTGTGTTTTTCTGTTGCCTTCCTTTCTGACTTCATCTGCCTTAATATCGTTCTACTTTATATTCAGTCTTTTAAAGAATTCTCATCTGTCTCCAGCTTTATGTTGTACATTTCATTTAATTAAGGTGCTTCTAGGTTGCACAGTTAACTTTCTGCTGTGCTGCTTTGGTACTGAATGGTAATAGCCTCAAACAGATCAGAGGGTGCCAGTGCAGAACTCTTGAGTTTCTCTGCCACGCGTATGTTAGCGGTACCCATCCATTCAGCCAGGTCCTTCCAGCCAAGAGTGTTCATCCTTCTCCCCTGCAGTGTACAAGACTGCTTGTTCCAGAACATCACCACTTGTCTGCTGCTCATCTATTGCCTCTTTTTTATCAGGCTTCAACTCTCTTGATGCCTGGGACTTTACTGGTAACCCACATTGACTCTCAAGATTGTAAGAAGAAAATTGCTATTGGTATCTCAGCTTGTTTGCTAATGCTGTGGGGGTCATCATTCTCTGGAAAGGAAATTGGGTATCAGTGTGGCTAGAGAGGCAGAAAGATGTGTTCCCCATCAGCTCACAGTGCTAGACCAGTCAGATTCCTGTTTGGAACAATGGGAGGGGAGGGCCTGGGTAGGGTGTGAATGTCCTGGGAGATGGAAGAAAACATGTGTTAGGAGTTACTGTGGGATGCACTAGACAGCCTAATGCAGAATTAGCTCAGGTCTGTCAGACCTCATCAGCTCTAGGCAAGTGGCTCTGCACCGAGTAATCTGAAGATCATCAATGCTCATTGTCACGATGCTGCCTGGGGGTGGCTGTGACCCTGAGCTGTCTGTGGAAGCAGCAGAACTGTGATCTCGAGGCTGTATGCCAAATTTGAGAGTTCTCTAAAACTGTATCTATGTTTCAGTTAGCCTGCAGTCAGTCAGCCAAGAGCATCTGTGAGCTGGGTGTTGTTAAGTCCAGAGACACATAGTTCAGATGCCTCTGACCTACATGCCCATCTTCAGGCATAACTTTTCGTTTCTCCTCCTCCTCCTCTTTGATGAGTCCAGAGGTTTGATCTTTAGATGTTGAGAGCTGTTAGGGCTTGGATGGATTGACAGTCATCGGGCATTTGGTCCTGTAATCTGTGATAACACAAAAATGTTGCCACAGAGTGAATGGGAGATACTCAGTGAAACAATAGATGACAACAATCAGGAAGTTGAGCAAGAGGAATAAACAAGCCATGAATGGGATGTGCCTCTATTGACCAATGTAACTTTTATCTATGCATTGGATTGTATGGACTCAGAATAACTCACTGACACCTTGGAGCAGTAAGATCAGTGTAGGTCTCATTTATGCCACGGAATTAATTCTGATCACTTCTTAGAATGAACCTGAAATGTAAGAGAAGCAGTGTTTTCTAATTTCTTCAGAGAGCTGTGGTCCTTGGGTCATGGAGGTATGACTTCTCTCATGCAGCCTCCTTCAAGATAGTTCTCATTTTATTAGGTCAAATCATGAACTTCCTATCTCTGCTGCTGCTTATCTTGTCAGAGTCCTAGCACAGTGTGTGGTTTTCAGAAACACATAATCCATTAGTGCTGATGTGACCGCACCGTTCGCATTCGGACCACACAGCAGCAGGCTGACAGTGTGAATTGAGAAATATGTTGGCACTTGGATATGAACAACCAAGTTCTTGACCATTCACTGTTGTTAGATCACTGCCATTGTGCAAAAGCCTGATCTTCCTGTTCCTGCTGTCCTGGCTAAGCGTGATTTTTAGAACTTTTTGTTAGTATTGAAGATCCATTGTGCTTCTAATTTTTTGATTACAGTCCTTACTGCTGACCTTTCTCCCTGGAAGTACCACAGCTACCATGCTTCACTTAGTAGCTGTTGCTTTCTGGGGGTAGGTTAAAGGTTTCCTTTGTATCTTGGCAATTAATTTAAAAAACATTTGCACTACAAAAATGCAAAGTGATCCGTTACATCATTGTGTGTATAATTAACACTGGATTGTTGGAAAGCTAACATTCAGTTGTTGTGAGTTTGATTTTTATTTTTTGTGGGGGGGAGTCAGCATGTTTCTGCCATTTAAATACATACCTGTATGAACTATTTACTCCTAAATAAATGATCAATCTGTAGATTAGGGTATGACTTAGTAGCAGTGTTCATGTCTGTCATTTGAAAGAGAATTACTGGTCATGCGTTCCTCCACAAATGCTGGCTGGGTAGCTGGATGCAGCTGGTAGGCTTTAGCTTTTGTCTTTTTTGTTTGAAAAGAAGAGCCAAGAATGTTAGTTATGTTCATTGTCAACAAATAATTCTAAGTAAAGCTCTATGTTGCAATTATTTTCATGTTTTAAGATCTGTGTACTACGTGTACAATTCCAAAACCCTTGAGTTATTTTTAGGTAGCATGGTCAAATAAGGTACTATCCGTGATATCATAGTTATATGCTACTTCAGGTGCTTGTTGCCAGTCCACGTGCACTTTTATTCATGAGATATGTAGGAAAACTACAGCTCAGAAAACTAACCTGGCTGTGGCCAGTGTCAGCATCATTTAGGGTTCTGCTCTGTGACTGTGTTTGGTACAAGTCACTCTGGCTGCATGTGCTTTTGTCATGTAGGCAAACAGTGCCTCTTTATGTCACTGGAACCCCACAGAAACCACAACTTTTTCCTAATGACCTGTTGCAGGCAAGTTGTAAACTAAGCCAAGAGGGGAGCATTTTTATAGTTTATATGTAGAACTTTTTTGTGGTATTCTAAGAACCCGGTTTGTCAGGACATGAAAGCACTAATGATCCCACAGTTACACAGGAGAAAACAAAAGCCTACAGGGAGCTATAAATTTGAGTGTCATTCACTCCAGATTACAATGCTGTCAAAGCAGGGCAGGAGACGATCTATTTGTCACTGATAATGAGGGAAATTTGATGCATCAGGAAAACAAATTAAGATTTGCATCGGTTGACAATGATTCAAAGCAAAGGTTTTGAAATAATTGGAGCCATTTCTTCATAAAACTCCCTAACACATTTCTTCCTTGTGTTCATCACACTTTCATATTGTTTTTTAGTTGTCAGGAGAAAAAGCACCAACAGGTGCTACTTTGTAATGAAAGACAGTCCAAACACAGCAGGGTTTGCATTAAGATTTCTTCCAATTCGACAGGCCCTTTTTCTCAGTGCTCTGAAGGGGACTTTTCCAAATTACTGTCATGCCTTGCTAGTAGTCAGGCTCAGGAAGAGTGGGAACATGCTGCAGAGCATTCAGAGAATGAACACAGCCAATTAATGAGGCTGCTAAGCAAGGAGCGCAAGATTTAGGCTGAATTTGGAGCTCATTAGCCACAGGGTGTGTGATGACAACTTGCTGCTTTCCTTGGGCACTCTAAAAACTGCAGCAGGCTGGGATGAAAACAGTGCTGCTTGCTAATGAGTTGCAGCATCTGGAGTGATCTAAAAAGAGGGCTTTCTGTTTTGTTTTAAGCTGGCAAAAATGAAATATCAGAGCTGGAGAGCTTACGAAAAGCAGGCTGCCAGCATCTTTGGGTTATGATGGTTTATTTTCCTGTTTCTTTGCTGAAGAATTCTGCTTGCATCAGCTCGGTTTATGCTCTCACTTGTGCTTCATGCCTGACTGTCATGTTGTTTTTCCTCAGATGGGTACTCCACCATCGACCACCGGGACAAGGAGCGCAAATACAAGGCCACTGATAACACAGGGGATGCTTCTGAGAAAGAACCTTTGAAAGTGAGCTCTTACTGCTGACTGCTAGTTAATGCCTTTAAAAGAAAGGAAGCCTCATGTCCTCAGCAAGAAATACAGAGTAGTTACTCACTGGGGGGACTGTAAAGGGCTTTTTTTTTCATTGTTTTGTTGTTGATAGTGCAACTAGAAATACAAACAAAATGCAGCTTTCCAGTGCAGGAGCAAATGAAAGCAATCACCTTGTTCTTATAAATGGATTAGAAAATGTTTGTTCTTTCACCCTGGTCCAGGCAGCATACCTTAGCCCAAAAGTCTATAACTGTGCTCTGTGCTGAGAGCAGTCACTTCAGGACTGTCATATGGCTTTGTTGCTTTCACCACAAACAGTAGACGTGAGACTGTGTGTCTGTGTACAGGAGTGTGGAACAGTATTCATTTCCGCAACGCTCACTCACAGTTCTGATGGTGGACTATGGGCATGGTCCAAGGAGGTGGAGAGAAGTGCACAGTTATGCTTGTGTGCCTTCTAAAAGCAAATTTAGACTACTTTCTAATTTAAAAATCTTACGCCACGAAGTTCTCTGTATTATGGGTTGTGTGCAAGTGTGGCTTAGTAGACCCTGTGTAATTTCTGTGGCATTGCTGTACCTTTTCAGTAGACCTTTGAAAAAGTTTATTAATGCTGGGTCCATCAGTTCTTCCTGGCCTCAAAACAAGCTTGTGTTTTCCCCTGGGGAACTAGTTTAGTGGAGGAAAGGGACGACGAGGAGGATTCATTGAAGCAGAAACACTGTTGTTAGTCTGCAGGAGGCTGTCCTTAATAACCTTCAGCATGTTGCTGGTAATACCAGAAAATCCAGGCAATTCTTGTTGAGTGGAAACAAACTCCAGTCAATTAAAAGGAAAACCCACTATTATTGAACAAGGGAAATAAAAATGTGATTTGGAGAAAAATATTTTCATAGATCATGAATTGGGAAGATGTTCTGCTGCATCAGTCTGCCTATGTTAACTTGCCTGGTCATGCATTTCTTGCTGTGTCCTGCCTTCCCATGAAGGTGTACCCTGGAGAACAGCTTCAGTCCAGCTGGACAGTGCTTTAAGCACAGATCACCCTCTTCACTTTACCAGTTCTGGGTAAAGCTGCACCTTGGTGGCAGCTGCCCGGTTAGACTTGTCTGTAGAGGTGGCTGTGCTCCTTCATTTCTTTTTGGAATGATAAAACTGAGCTGATTGCTCAAGTTATGTATGTGCTCCCCTGCTCCAACGTAGCAAGAGATGGCCCTGCTTCAACCAATGTCAAGGAAATAAACTTCTGTTTCCCTCATCACCTCACAGTTCTGTGATGTTTGGCAAGGTCACAGTGGGAATGGATGCACTGACACAATGTCGGTCAATAGGAGCTTGACAGAAAATGTCTTTCTAAGGAAAATAGACTAAAGCAGGAAAATTAACAAGGAAATAAATATATTTGTTATTTTTACAAATTTATTTATGACAAATATTTATTATTTTTACTACTGAAAATTCGTTAGTCATCCAATACAACCCTCAAAATCCCATCAAGCAGCCCAAACTCCAGTGTATGGCTGAAATGAAGCACAAGTGAGTAGCTGCTTTGCTCTCACGAGAAGAGAAAAAAAACACCTCAATAATGTGTTTCCTGTAGTTTGTGCTGCCTTGTCGTTTCAAGGACAGAGAGTAACCTGAAATTCAGCCTGTTGTACACATCAAAGGTATGTGCTCCATGCCTTCAGTTGGGCAGAGCTGAGTAGTTGCTACTCATCCATCCTGTGAAACAGAAATGTACCTCTGGAGTCTTCTGGCTTGTGAACTGTTTGATAACCATGGCGCTGAGGCTCCAGAGTGGCCAAAAGTTGTGAATAATGATGGCAGGGAAATGCAATCTTTTGGCTGGTGCAGATGCTTTTGTCAGTATTGTGCTTATGCTGATCTTGTTTCTTTCTCTACCACTAATTTTTCCTTATGTGTCTTTAAGCTGACTTGTTTGGTGGTTTTGTTTGATTAATCCGCTCTGTTTTGCCTTTAACTCCTCACCTTGTGCTGCAGAATGACACAAATAGGAAAAACATTAACAGGAGTAACAGGGCTTCGGTGAATCTGGTGGATGCCCGAGACATTAAACCCCAGCCTGTTGACTCCTGGGTCTAATTTGCATGCATGGTAGGTCCTTTTAATGGTAATTGGTGCTAGTGATTAACTTGTCTCATGCATGATCTGTATCGCTGTGGAATCTCTTCAAGGCTAACTGCTAACTGGGTCCTTTCAGACAAATGAAAATGCATTAGAAAAAAAGTGGTGTTTGTATTATTCAGTGTATCTTTAATGAAATGCAATCAAACACCACTGTTTGATTAAAAAATAACCTGTCAAATAACCAGGCAGTAAATTAATATTGTGAGTGATTGGTTGTCAGCTGAAATGTGAAAGATTTCTGCTGCTAGGCCATGGGAATGAATTTTAATAGTATGTTCCTGCTTCCAACCATTTTTTTGTTTCCCCCCCTCTATGCTCATTATAAGGATTAGCATGAGACTTAAGGAAAAGCATATCCTTGACTATTTGTGGATTTCCCCTGAGGTTCCCATGCCTTACACAGCCCTGCCCATCTGCAGGAAAGCTGCTGTACACAAGTTACTTTGCAAGGAGAGATGATTTTGGTTAGACAATAAATATTTACCCACAACTCCCACTTCTTAATTATTCTGCCCCCCCCCCATTGCTAAAGAAAGGTGCCTTTTTGTCGCTGTCTAGTTCTCTGCCTTTGCCATGTGCCAAGTTCCTCAGTAACATCACTGGCCTTTCTGTGCTCCTGCCACTGCTAATCTGTCTCCTGCTGTCTTGCTAGGCAGCCTTCTACCCTGGTTATACCTTCTTGCACTCCATCAGATGTGACACTACATTTGGAACAGCAGGTTTTGTGCCCTTGGCTTATGACTAAAGGAAAATCTTAGCGACTTGTGAAGGCACTGGGCATCTTTCCCATCAGAGTGGACAATAGGCCTTTAAGGCCCAAATTCCAAAACCTCATTGACTCCCATAATTCTACACAGAAAATGCATTAGTGGGAGAGAAAACTCGTGTATGTTTTTTGCTGGTGGTGTTGGATTTTGTTTTTTAACCCCTCCTTCATTCAGAAGTCCAGTGTAAATGCTAAGTGTTTACAGATTGTTTCTGTTCCTGGGTTGGAAGCAACTGCCCCAAGCAGCCTTTCAGCACTCTTCTGTAACCATGGAGCAGACCCTGGCACCACTGGCTTCCCACAGCTTGTCAGCACTGTGTAGTCAGCCTTGTTGGCCCAGCCAAAGGGCAGAGAGAAACGTGTGTAGTGCCCGTACGCTCTGCTCCTGCGCTCTTCCTCTGAGCAGTGAAGGGTTACAGGTGGGGTATAGGCTTTGAGAAATGAAGTCCGCGCTCCTTTTCTCCCCTGTCATACCCTTCAAGGAACCCATACACTGGGGATCAGTTGGCATTTTCACTGTCCAACCACTGGGTGATGGAGATCACCAAAGTCACGTTACTTGCTGTTATTAACCAGTTTTGACTTTATTTTGCAGGGCTAGAGTCCAACCACATTTTCTTTACTTGCGGGGGAGAAACAAACATTGAATCGACACAGGATCTCATCAGTCACCACTGCCATTCAGATTCGGAGGGCGCTGCATCACTGACCAGGCTGCAGATGACAGGAGGTTGTGGGGAGAAAACACAGCTGACTGCCCTTGCCAACCCCGGAGCACCATGCCTTACAGAGAGACAATTTGCTTTTTAACTCAGTTACGTTTCCACCAGAAATAGCCACCACCTCCCCTTCCCTCCCACTCCTGCGAGAAGAAAGCAAGCGAGAAAAGAGAATCCAAGCTTCCAGCTAGATGGCTGCGTTCTTAGGTCACTCTGACGTGTGGATGGTGCCAAGTATGAGAAGTAAAGGTCGTGCAGTAGCAAAGATGACAGCTTCACAAGCGAAAGAGGATATTTGTGAAACTGCAGGATATTTGAAATACTCTTGTAGGTGTAGCCATGAAGATAATAGCACTTTTCTGGTTTGGGGCTCATTGTTTTGGGTTTTGGGTTTTTTTTTTTCATTTTGGGGGATTTCTTTTGAACTGCGAATCTAACATTTTTAAAGGCTTTTGAAAAATGTTTAGATTTTCTTTATTATTTCCACAGAAAGTGCAGGAATGTTGAGTGGGTTTACTGGATTTCAATGAAGGGAGAAAATGAAGAACAAAAACTATTAAACGCTAGTCAGATGGACTGGAGAGTGGATGACAAAATTGATGCGAGCTGTATAATCTGCTTTTAGAGTAAGCTATAGCAATCACAGCACTATATGATCAGTATAATCCGGTGTACAATACTTCTGCCTTTTGAATTCTGTAATGGCTCTGTTTTTATTTCCACATATTGAAAAGCAGTTTCTTGAAGGTTTCAGTGTTCCTGGCTCAGAAATCTATGCTGAGAAATGCGGTTGACTGGCTTTTTATTTTTGTGTTCTCGAAGATTGCAATAAGGAGCTTTTGCATTCTAAATGTACCATTGTTGCATTGATGATGATTAACAATTCCTTTTGCCATAGCTGTTAACACATCAGAAAAAAAATAGGAGGGTTTTTTGTAGGATGTCTTATTTTGAACACGCTATAAATTTTAGATGAATCTGTCACTTACATTTGATGGTAAATTTATCACTGTTGGATCCATGTTTGCTTTGGTCTATAGGTCCTGATGAAAAATGCCACAAAGGGAACTGGTTTGGCGTTTTTTAAATCATCATCATGATGTCTGTGTTCATTTGGTTTTGTTTTGAGCTTACGTATTTTATTTGGTGTGAAAATCACCCATGTGCAACCATTCTCCTCTAAGATGCCAAGGCCTGCTTTGTGTAAAGGGGAATTTTTACCTCACGAGAACGTACTCTGCATATATGGTTTGAACTATACGACTTCAGATCACTGGTTTTCTCCAGGCATTGCTCAAGGGAGGGCAGCAGATGAGAATAGGAAGCAAGTGTCTAACTAGTAGCAGCAGAGGACTTTTGCTGATTTTATTTGGTTGCCACTGTTCTTTGATTGCCACATTTAATTTCAAACAAGCTCCTAAAAACAGTGTGACTAGAAAGCACATTTTTGAATCTAGCAAGCATCATTTGCAGTTTTCCATGCCTGCTGTTTCCTTTGTAATTAAGAAGGGGAAATATCCAACAACCTCACCTCCCCCAAAACATTACTGTAATAGTAAAC